>JAUZSU010020084.1:0-22439 GCA_034780255.1 Parotocinclus maculicauda
CCCCACCCTGGGACTGAACTCAAGACCTAGTAAAAGGCCTGATTATACAAGCATTTTAATCTGGTTTTGCACTTCAACTTAATTTTCACTGCTCACAAAAAATAGGGAATATTTCATTTGGGGATATTTCATTAGAGACATCATTTATTATCAAGGTACTGAGTGACCAAATAAACTTTGTTTACGTTTTAACCAAGGTCAGAGTCGCACGAATTCAAGAGTCCTTCTTGACAGAACCCAGGGAGCAGGCACAAGCATGCCAAGGGTGTGACGGCAAACCATCACAGAGGTAGCTAACAGTCATGTTGTAGAACTGGGTGTGATCTTCCTTCCTCAGACACAGTCAATCATGTCTGCAAGTGAAGCCTCACCCAACTAGAAGACACTGTCATCATTAGTTCCCTTACATATTATATGGTTGTGCCACCAAATGCTAAAGCCATCCTTATAAAACACAAACAACTTTCAGTATTTATAATAATTAACCTACACAAATTAATTGACATAAAGTAAATTCAAATAAGCAATGAACCTCCTAAGTGGTGGGTTAGGTAATTCTAATGTCATCTAATAGGTTGTATAACAAAAATCACTCCAAGTAACATATCATTCAGTCAAGACATGTCTTTAATTATTGATTCAATTCATAACAGTTTTTTAATAGGAAAGACAGCAGCAACAAGAAAACAAACACAACTAGGTGTTTTAAGGTAGAAAAACAATAAATAGCTTTAAAAGGAAGCTATAACAATAGCATCATACAGACCTTCATTGAAGGGATAGAATGCTTTAGTTTCAGATTTACATAAGTTTCAAAACATCTTTTTCATTTGAAAGGAATGCAAATCATTAGACTAATGTAATTAATGTGGGTCATATAGCGTTGTTTCATATTTTCATTTGTTTTATTTTATGTTTTGTCTCGTTTCCTTGGCGTCCATTGTAATGCTCTCCATCATCATGCAGTTAACTGGAGCTGATTCTTTAACAAATACTGAAACAAGTCCCACTTTCATCCATTTACTCCACATGACTTTGCATTTATCAAGCGCATACTGTGGCAAATAAAGCTTAAATGAAAGAAATATATATATATATATATAATTGCAAAAATCTCAAAAATATATCTAAACATATAAATAGCTATATTTATTTAACATATAAATAGCTATGTTTTTTCTTGCAACCCCATGTAAAGTTGTTTACTCAGTTTCACACTGTCTTTTTAAAATGCTATGATAGCTTAGCTTTAGCATCCAGGTGCAGCACATTCATTGCAATGCATTATCGCAAACTAGAAAGCAGAACAATAATCATAAGCACTCGGTTTTTAAAAGCTGATAACTGAAGTTAAATGGCCTTTTGTTAGCTGTTGTATCTGTCTCACTAGCTGTCACATTGGCATATATGATGATATTTGTATACTTTCACAAACACCTATGTGGCAAAGAATTTTTTTAAAGCATGTTCCAGTGTTGAAATGTGTAAATGTGAAAGACTCCCTAGTGTGCTATAAAATCTCTAAATAATACAAACTGGCAAATAAATTAAATGTGAGAAATCGGACGTATAAGCATGTATGAAGGATCCTCTCCTAAAAAGACAGTCAGACGCAGACATTTTGATAAAGATTAACTGTCATGTTTTTGCAGCTGGTGTGTTCTTGTCTCAGGTAGCTCTTAAATTTTGACTCAATTTCCTATTACACTATAAATCTGACATTGCCTAAAACACATAAACATGGAGGTATTTGGCCAGTTATATTCGATAGAACTTCAGCAGGTTTATGCAAAGGTAATATTCCTTTGTGGTTAAGGTTTAAACAGAATCTTCTATTAAACTATTACTATGCTAGAGTGGATTGAGGTAGATTTTAGTGGAGCTGGAAAACATTTTCAATAGTGGTTAGATTATTTAAAAGAAAAATAGAAGAACACGAGAAACAATGATAATCACATAGATGAAACCTCATACCTAATGCCCTGGTAAGACTTGACAGGTAATTCCTGCAGCCATAATTATGTTATAGTTTACTTGCTTGTTTCTGAACCAATTAGGATTAATCCAGTCAGCACCAATATTTTTAGCTCTTAGGCCTTGGCGAAAAAAATCGCATTGTGGTTAATTGCCCCAGACTGAAAATGTGGGAAGAAGCAAAGCATTCATCTAAATTAATTTATAATTTCAAATAATTTATATATAATATGTGGTGTGGGGAAAAAATGCCAAATTTCCCTAGTCATTAAAAATAGGAAAGACTGGAGACTGGTGGGTTGGCCTTCATAAAAGGACAGTGGCTTTAAAAACAAGGGCAAGGCTGGTCACCATTTAGCTCAAGCTGTAAGGAACCTGTCTGAGGTGTTTTGCCTCCATGCATTGTGAGGAAATAAATAAAAATGACAAACATTATATTATACATTATTAAGGATCCTGGTTGGGAACTGTGGGTCCATGGGTTCTAGGAACTTGGGGGGATCTCTGAGAGATTCTATGTTTAAAAAAAGTGTCTAAGATTCCTTGCTCAGTGTTCTTTAGTGTCATTAAATATTATAGGAAAAGATGCTGGGCTATTATACCGGCAAACTGGTTATATTGGTTTTTCCTTTTTCTTAGACTACTTATACTTCATATATAGGTTGTCAAATCAGGGAAATTAACCACAAAGATCTTTTCCGAAATCAAGGCTGCCAACAATTCTGAAACTGACTTTCATACAATACTTTCCATAAGGTTCTCACACCCAGGCCACCCACCTCCCCCTTCTGTATTGCAGGGGATAAGCTTAGATTTAACAGTTTTGAAAAAAACACTCAGTGGAAACAGACAATGGCCGCTTATCGGGGTTGCATTTCTCTGGCTCCACACCCTTGCCTGTGTAGTCTATGCATAGAACACTGCGCCTGCGCTCTCCAGGACCACAAGTCCGAGAGCATGCCGACCATGGGCCCATCTGCCATACTGGGCAGGGCATGTCACCGCATGGTCGAATGTCAGCTGGGCGCAGGTCAATGTCACACATGTAAGAAAGGGCTCCTGACTTGTCCTGACACTCGACGCTCCTTCTGGACCAGCCAGAGCCACAGCTCTTTGAGCATTCTGACCACTCACCCAGGACCCACTCAGTTCCTCCAAAAGGCAGGATGACATGTGAGGACAGTTCACTTTCTGCATCTGGCTTGCTGAAAGGCATGTCCCTTGGCAAAAAGAAAGTGTATTTGACCCTAGGTGGGGAAGCATCACCAGCTGTGGATAGAAGTTGGATGGTAATGGCTTGCTTAAGCACCTGAAAGCTAAGGAGCCGCTCGAGGGTAGTGGATGAGCCACTGTATCGAAGGACGGCACCACGGACTGGAATGTCCTGCTCAGCCATGGATACTGAAAAGTTCCCATTTAGGATATAAGTGTCATCTTCAGCTTTCACAGCAAGGTAATTGCCATCATGCTTGATGCCACGGTGGCTGCGCTGCTTGATATCAATATTGGTAGCCCCAGCAGGAATGGTAATTATGTTGTTGTATCCAAAGCTGTGGACATATAATGAATATTTTTAAATAAATACCAATACTTACAAATACATTCTCAGAGATGAATCTGTTGTCGTATTATCATTCTTTAATGTCCAGGTGTATTTTTCTTACTTACACAGCCTTGTTCAGAGAGCCACTGATTTTTCTGCAGCTTGTCCCATCACCACCACAGACACCACACTTGTCCAGCCTGAGATTGGAACCTAAGACCTGGTCACATCCAGCCTTAATGCACTGGCCCTGGACACAGATTGATGTAGTATCTGGACCACACGTTGTTCCATCCACAACCTGTTTAATTAAAAAATCTAAGTCAAAAGGAAGCCAAGCACAGAATGTGTCTTGACCAGAAATACTGACGTGATTTTGAATGAAGACATTTGTAGTTGAAAAGCGGTGGAAACAGTTTTATAGTATAACCACATTAAATGGAAACAGAACCAAAAACGTGACTAGACTAAATGAAGCAGACTACATTCAAGCAGGGAATAAAACAATAATATCAGGAGTGTATGGCAGAAGGCTATGGTCATTAGGAGGGTCAGATTTCACATTTTACTACAGGGAAAATATTTCATGCTTGTGAGTTTAGTGAAGTGTTAGGATGTCATCAGTTCTGTGGAAAGCATGATCTCAAGAGGGATTTAGATATTAAACGAAGAGCATCAAAGGCACAAAGAGAAAACGACAGAAAATTTTATAAAGAATATTTTTACAAAGAATATACATTTGCACCTTGGATTCAAATACTTTAAATTCATTGCTGTTCTTTGCTCTGCAGAAAAGCTTGCACCTATCCCTGGGTGAAACACCAGCATACTTTGGAATCCACTGCTTTATCTTCCCGTGCATGTCCAAGTACTGCGCACTATTGTACTTCTCACACTGTTCCTCTCTGAAGCTTTTACCTGGGGATCAGAAACAGTGACCTCAGGTGTGAGTCATGAGAACTAGAGTTGTGATAACTGAATGAAATGTGTGACCTTTGAGCCTCTGCAACCAGTTAAACAAATAACAATTTAATAATAGCATGTACACAACAAAGAAATGGTTGTCTATAAAATGGTACCCTGGTTTTCTGGGCATGTCTGTATGTTGCAGGACTGGTATTTGACCCTCTGGCCCACACAGTAGGATCCTCCATTCTTTGGCACTGGATCTGTGCATTCACGGTGAGAGAACTCGACCCCACCTCCACAAGTACGAGAGCACGGACCCCACAGGCTCCATGGACCCCAGCCACCATCCACTCGTACCTGAACAAGACAAGAAGGTGACAGATCGTAAACAGAAGTAAGGTACAAGTAGTGTAACCAAAAATTCACATATGGACTGGCCAAGACAAGCAAGTATAAATACTAAGGTAAAAAAATACCAAAACCTGTTTGCTCAGGTGCTCTGTCGGTACTGATATGGTTTTAGTACCAACACTTTATAGAGTTCATGGGTGGCACTTCATGATGCCTGAGACATGTAAAAGTCGCTGACGTCACCTACATTGTATGAATGGTGCTTGTGGCATGTACAGAAGAGCGACATTTTATTTGTATGGGTTGGCTGAGAGATTCCCACTTAGAGCCATGCCGTCTGTCAGCCCAGGCTCACTTTTCTAACAGCGCAGCTCCAATAATAAGCTTACTTTTTAGGAGGCTTAACTGAATACAGTTTGACTACTTAACTGGAAGATCCAAAGTAATCCAACTATTCTTCTAAAACTAAACAAATGAACAATAAATTACTCCCCTTTACACTGTCACTCCTACCTTTTATTAATTCGCTTTCTCTCATCATCGCTTTGGCTGTAGGAAAAGCCAGTTTGGCATTTAGTAGCAGACTGAGATTTATTTTTAAGCAGATCTGTGGAGCCTGGTTGGTGTTTAACAGAGGTTAGAATTCTTATGGTTAAAAGATGAAGTGTCAGACTGAATAGGCTTTATCCAGAGGTAAAATGTTAATGCGCTCAGAACTAAGTGCGACAGTTTGTGCACAGTTTGAACTTTTGAGTCGATTCATGGGGAAAGATAAAAAAAAAATACTTCTGCACACTTTTTCTGTTTTCCCAATACAGACAGGGTGTAAAATAATAATGGCACCACAAGTTGTGCAGTGACCTGACATATAGCATATAGTAGTATGTGCAGCCAGGCTTTCTAAATTCAAATACATATTAAAATATGTCTGACATATTAATACCCTCTAGTGGGTATAATGTGTAAAACTACCAAGATTTGACAGTCAAATCATTTTGCTGCTGTTACAGGACACACTACAGCTTGTGACCCTTCATACTATACATACCTCCTCCTTTGCCATCACTACCAGTGTTCTTGGCAAACACACACCTCCCAGACAGCTCCTATCCTTGCCACAGGGTGTCCCGTCTGCCCAGGACAGGCTTCCATTACGGGTGGTGCACTGTATTTTGCCATCTTCACGGCACCATAGCTGGACGCATGTTTGCTCCTCCGGGGCGTTAGGGCAACGACTGAATGCCTCTCCAAATACCTGCTGGCACTGCCGGTCCAGACCAAATACTTGTCCTGGATGATCAGTCTGCAATGGAATGGTGTTTTCCGGCGTGTCCAGTAAGCAATCACCTAAATACAGAATACACACCAACAGATCATTTGAGCCATGTTACATCTGAATGTGTTTATTTTCAAAAAAGATGGAAAAATATGCCGTTTTCAGTAAATGGTTTGTAGTAGAGGTATAAATGCACTATACTTACTATACTACACACATTAATTGAGATTCTTACCTCTTTAAGTACACTCTTTAACTGGTCTAAAGTTGCTCTTTTTCATCCAATGCTTATTACTTACAGATGCGAGTGCCACTATTGTTAACATTTGCTGTAAGAGCCTCTTACTTGGAGTAAACAGGTGTGTGTAACTGTAGCTTCAGGGAACCGTTTTCAGGATGTGCAACTTAGAATGATCCCATCTGGCAGTTTCTGTTATATAACCTATAATTTCCAGCCCCCAGTCGAACTCGGTCCAGTTCAGAGATCTGAATCTCAATCATAGAAAACAAATCTTGTCTACAAGGCCTCCAAAATGCCAGTTGCTTCACCCTCAATATTGTTTAACATTTGGCTCACCAATCTCAGCTCAACATGTGTATTTTCGATTCTTAAACCTTGCCTGGTTTCTAAAATGCAAAACAACTTTAGCCATTAGATCAGTTTCAGTAGTCCTTTTTAGGCTTTTTATTAGTTAAACAAAAATATGATCCGTTTACAACAGGATAATAACATAGCCTCGCCACCTTATCCCTCCTCTTGTCTACCTGTATTAACAGCGTGTCTAGTAAAGACAGCATGTGCTTGGCAACAACTGTATTTGAGAAAGAGAAAACAGTTGTTAAAGCTGGAATGTGTTAGTCACTGCAGATGACACATAGGAAGAGCAGAAGCAGGACAGCTTCAGCTGAAATATCGACCACGAGTAAATCAAACCTTGGCAAAAAATACGCCTGCTATTTTTCAACGCTGACATTTCTCGCACTGTCACACATTGCATGTTTTTGGCTTTTTGGCTCTACTTTAAGTGCCAGGCTGGCAGACTGTAGACAGAGTAAAGTTGGCAAACTTTGTTGAAATTCCTGTAGCAATCTCAGACATGTCTGGCATGTTTAATTCACCTGACTACATTACGATGGGAGAGAGGAGCTACGCTCGAGGGTCGATCAGATCTGCCATTTGGATTGTACGTCAACATCATTTTTTAATACAAAACTATTTTAATGGTGCTTAGGAGTTCGAAATACTTCTACTGATTTAAAGATAAAATGCAGTCTAACGATGTAGCCTTGTTAGCGCGAGATGTTTAACTGTAGCTACCTGGCTAAAGCCGCAGTGGAAAGAGAGTTGAGCGTAACAACGTATAATTAGCTCAGTGTACACACTAACAATTTATTACTGATGGTGCTATTTTTTACCATTCATAATAAAAAGAGTGCAAAGTTTCTCATAGCAATAGAGAGAAAAAAGTGTATTCTACATATGTGGTTAGTTTTGACATTCTCAGCAAAATTATACTTTGGTTTTCCTGGTCTGTTATTAGTGGTTAAGCAGCAAGTACAGGCAGGGTAGACACTGAAAAAAGTGTGATAGAAAGAAAGAAAAGAAACTTCTCCAAGTTATAGATTTCCACCACACCTTTTAAGTACAAAATTACACAGCGGTACGTTTCCACTAACTATATAACGACATCTTAAAGAGTTAGGATAATCATCTCAAAAAGATTAATAAATATTGTATCAGGTCTTAATTTAAAAAACAATGAAGAAAAATCTGTCACCAGAATAACCAAGATGGGCAAAATCACTTCTAAAAACAAGATGGGTATTTTTGACCATTTTTCTAGACTAAGTGCTAAATGTTAAGGCTAAAAGTAAAGGTTGTCAGTGTAGTGACAAAGAAAATACCGTGTCCGCTGTCGAGGAACTCCGTGATGTAAAGCGCACTGCATGGTGACCAGGGAAATGTCTTGTTTAGGTGTTCAAAGATGGGTGCCATTAAGTGGTGTCCATCAGTTTGCCCAAACAAAGTCTCACAGTTTCTGGAGTCATCATGTGGCATGCTGAGTACATGACCTAGGAACAGAAAAGGAGATCCTATGAAAGACTGTGTGTTTGTAATTGTTTGACATTGTGTTCTTAATTTCTATGACACTAACTGGAAGCTTAATTCCATTTCCAATTAAGGTGAGTCTGCAGTCTAATTCGCAGTCTCAGTCTTGCCTTCAGGCAATGTCAGTGCCTGAAGAAAGGGAACAGTGACCCCTACCCAGCACGGCACTGGACTGGAATCCTGCCCAAGGTGCGTTCTCACATTCACCCTGTGAATCCCAGAGATAGGCTCCAATATACACAGATATTTTTAGGTTGTCTAATTAACTTTAAGCATTCCAGTTGAACTATAACTGTGAAGTATATTATCATGGAAAGTGATCAAAGTGAAACTAAGACAGTCTCAGAGACATTAATAAATGGCTCAGTCTAAATTTAAACGTCCGCTCTGGTCCAGACGCTCTGCAGGCATGAGCTTTCAGACAGAGGCGTGGAATCTGGTGGCATTAATTTGCGCATGTGTGTGGGTCTGTATGTGTGTGACCTGTACCGAGTTCATGTGACACGGTGAAGGCTGGCTGGAGGCCGTTGTCCTCGATGACTGAACAGCTTCTTTTTGGGTCACACATGGTTCCCACATCAGCTACACCAAGGGTATCACAATGCTGATGTCCGCAAATATCCTGCAGGTGCAGAGGAACAATCAGGAATGAAAAAGAACAGAGTAAAGTGGATTTGAGAGGAAAATAAACAGATAAAATCAGCAACCAAAGGAAAGTAAAGGAAAGTACTGGAGGGAAGGGGGAGGGGCATATTTCAGACACTGATATCCAGACATCACTCCATTAGTTCCAGACAGACACCCCCTCCCCCCCAATCCCCAAAGAAGGCTCTTGCCAGCAAAACATATTTGTCAGTGTTTCCATCATAAAATGAAGTGAACGCACGTCAGACAAGAAACAGTGAGGGAGGATTTTTAACCATGTAATGGCTAGTCTGAAGAGTTTACTACCAGAGCCAAGTACCTCCTGATATATATACTGGCCCTGACCTAGTCTGGGAGGATGCTTCTGCAGAGACATCTTGACCTCAGATAAACAAAACCACCTGTCTGTACGTCTGGTCCAAATGCTTGAGACCATTATGAAATCTGCTGTGTTTACTTGCCGCAGGTAGTCTGTCCAAGTGTCAGCTCAAGCCTGCCATTGTAGTGCTACAATCTTTTGTACTTGGCAGAAGTGTGGTCACAAGATATCTTCATGGTCAGAAACATGTATGATTTTTTTTCACTTCTTTATTTTATTAAATAAGCTGACTGGGGGCAATAATTATGATAAGAATGTGTGGTTTCTTTATGAACCATCCTGTTATGGTACCTGGTGTGGCAGTTTGTATATTTAAAGCATTTTATACAAAAGTCTGGTTAACAAAATGATTCAGTTGTCAAAGAACTGTTATTGAGGTGCCCTACAGAGCGCCTTCCAATCATTTAATTAATTAAACCACCCGCTACTTTTAATAGCAAATAAGCTTGCTATGAGATGTTCCACTCCTCAAATTACTGGAAGTCTAAAGCTAAACTTGGATCAAAACCAGCAGACGAAACCTAAGCTTCAGCACAATCATAGCATGAATTGTACCTACCAAATTTAAATCAAATAATGAAGGAAGCTACCTTAACATGGTGTTAGACATCAGTATTAGTGATCCTTCATCCTGTTAAGACTAAAATGATGTTAAAGCAGAGAATGTCCATCTAAACCAACTCCTAGGTCCATATGGCACTAACAGAATGGGCGCTTTGTCTTGAACCTTACCTCTCTGGTGAACAAGATGGCTGTATCGTAATGCTCAGGGTGCCGTGGACTCGGCGGGTTGAAGAGTTGTTGCCAGGCACAGAAATTGCGGAGGGACACACCACCATTTCTGGACACCTCTGGTCCTCCTTCTTCATCCTCCACCACCAGGATCTTTACCACAACCAAGCTCACTGCATTTTTGAGACTATGATGGGAAAAGAGCTGAGCAGCCATTCCCATTATGGTCAGGAGGTAGTGCTGCATAGAGAAGAGCAGAGTTCAGACATTTTCAAATGTAAATCTGGACCAGAGCAGACACCACATGAGAATTCAGATTGTGTGTAAGGAATCGTCTCTCTTTATCACAGATGTTTACTGAGCAGCAGGTGTGGATTGAGTCAGAACAATGTTGGCAAGCTAAATCTATAATCTTCTGGTGCTGAAGAATTGCTGCTTTGCATACAGTCATTAAAATAGGAGGAAACAGCTGAAAAACACCTCCCCATGTCCTCCTCTTTTACCCAAGAGTCAAATTTGGTTTCCCAAAGCCAGCTGTCTGGCTGTTTTGTCTCCATATATCTATTGCCCCTTCCTTCAAGGTAACGTCACACACATTAAAAAAAGAGACACTGTATACTTTAAATGGCTTTGTATTAATAAGACATGATTGCATGATAACAGATTGGGATTTCAAGTGTAAAAATAGTAGAGGTTTGTTTACCATGTCTGGCAACCATTACAAACCACAAATATAGCAGTTTGGTAATAGGCCCAGTCAAACACCATTTCTTAAATACTGGTGGTTGGTGTGGTTTCTAAATGCTTGGCATAAGCTGATGATATTCACCAACTGAGTCTTCTATACCAGAAGTGGTAGTGCTTGGGGAAGATCAAATGGCACTTTTCAGTGTTCGTGAAGAGGAAATGATTATAGGAGTGCTAATATATGACCACTATTATTCATGTACAGTCTGAAACATTAAAACAACTACCGGCTTGGCATAAAGTCTTAGCTATAATACAAATATCATATGAATCCTCGTTCACTTCAAAAATCCAGTCAGTGTTTGAAAGCGCATGTTTCCGCAATCCTAATAAAACAGTGGAATACAAACGCAAAAGCGTTTCATGCGAGTCAGTCACCTTCAGTTAATGAGACACTATTGCAAAGTTTCAACAGGACAGTCAGGAGTCCCAATCCTAACCATCCTATGTTTAGAAAGAGTCTAGCTGAAGGGAATGCATGATCAACAAAACGTGATCATCGGCTAAACAATTGTAGTTACGGCATTTGTGTGCAAAACTCTCAGACAGGAAACATTTGTTGACTGTATGGTCTCGACTATGTAGAGAACTGTAGTACACTTAACACACTCAGCAAACTAACAATTATGGGGACGTCCCAGCATGACCTCCCATTTTAGCAATATAAGGGAACATATTTCTGTATGAAGATGTGCAAGAGAATTATCTATTCCTTTTTAAAAAGATACGTCAATACGTCATTACAAGTGTCAAATGCAGGTGATATGAGAGAATTTTAGAGCTGATGCTTGTTTAAGGTTAAGGTCATTTAGCTAGTTGGACTTTTGGACTTTTTTTCATTGAGAATGTGAATTTTCTTGCACGGCTAGATAGAAAGTTGGCCTTTTTCACAAGTGTGTATAGAAAATATTGAAATATTGCAATATTATCTTTGTTAGATATCATTTTATGCTACTACCAAGATTGCTGTCTGAATCTGCCAAAGCAAGCAAGGCTGACCTGACTGAGATGAAGCTAAACGATATCAGTTTTGTTAGGACAGAAATATGGGACATTTAGCAAGCCAATTAACCCAAAATTGGTCACCTGTCGTTGGTCAGCCTGATACTCAGCCATACTTTTTAAACAGGCGAATATGTAGTGCTAGACATGACTCAAAACTCAGCTTTCACTGAGCGCTTGCTGAGGTTCTTCACTCAAGTATTACGCACTGCTCCTCATCGCCCACACGCATCACCAGAAATGATTCGTTTCTTAGGAATTCTCTCTCAATCTCAATTAAAACGAAAAAAAAAAAACTTTGCATGCCTAGGCAAGGTCACTAAAGAGGTCTTTCGAAATAATTAGAAAAATTATAGTACATTTATGAACAGAACCCAGCAGACTCTGGTGCTCGTTTCGTCTGGGTAAAATATTGAAAACAAATGGGTTGTAGAATTGGGTTTAACTTGTAATTCGTGCAACACGTGTTCAGTATGTTCAGCTACAAAGCCAGCTCAATTATGTATGTGACTTTACCTTGATCTCGTCTCCATAGAAACGCGTCATGGAGACGTCCGCCACTACCAGGGTCTCGATGTACCTCTTGGCTGACACGAACCTCCTCTGTCGCGTTGATCGTCGTTGCTGAAGCTTGCGAGACCAACGAATGTTTTTCTTAACGACGCGCTCGAGGTCTTTATCGTCGCTCTTTTTGGTGAACACTCTGCGCTTAACGACGTGCGCCTCGGAGACTTTCCTCCTCGCATCTTCAGCGCGCTCAGCCACGGGCTCAATGGAGTACTCGTGTCCGCGCGTCACGAAGGTTCCCTGGATGCCGTGACAGAGACTAAGGGAGACCAGTGAGTCTTCATCCCTGTTGACGATGCCTGTATGGAAACAGTCCCTGAGGTCCTGTCCGCTTTCTTCTGGCTCAGACAGGACAGCCTCAAGTCTGGAGCTATTCAGGAGTTCCTTTGCGTTGATACGCTGAACGCGTAACGTTGGAGCGATAAAGCTTTCGTCTGGTTTCAGGTGTAGCGTAAAAACGTGTCCGAATGCCTTTATTTGGAAAACGTGCCTGTCCTGACGCCACCAAACGCCACTGTTGCTCAAAGGCACTTTGACAGGTACAGTCTCTTCCGACTCCATGTACTCACCCGTCACACATCCGGCGAGCACGAGCGTGGCCAATATGAAATGTACATGAAAGAGCATGGTATCCAGTGACATGCAAATGCTCTCGGTAAAAAAGTGAAGCAAATTAAAATCAGTAGGAGGGACAACCTTAATGAGTACTTACGTAACAATGCAGGACACAATCTAAAATCTCACTACATAAACTGCAGGTGAAATCCTCAGCTTGGACTGAAACAGGCTGATCGTTATTTATTCACAGTACAGATCAAAGTCAAAGTTCGTTCACTTTCAAACAAGACGTCGACCTGAACCATTCATGGGGGAATCAGACAGAGCGCTCCTCTAGCTGACTGCGTATCGCCGGGTCTGTCTGCGCCCTTGTCTACGGTATTTATACACTTGCGATCTTCTTGAACGTACGAGGTTTATTTCCGATACTCGTGCCGACCGCGCGTCCTCCTCCTCCTCCTCCTCGTCCTCCTCCTCCTCGCGCAGCTCCGTGGCTTCCGATCCAATGGGGGCTCCCGGCCACTCCCCATTCTGAACAGTGCAAGTCTGCCTATTATTAACTGACTGGACGGAACACGTACACACAGACACGTGCTGCTCTGGTGTGTGGAATGTTTTAACCCCGGTGATAGTGTTGCCAGATTGGGATGGTTCCCGCAAATCGGGTTATTTTTAATCACAACATACAAACGTCCTTGACCTGGTCTCTGCAACTCGGCACAGTTGCAGCTTGGAATGATCGAATAGGTTTTGAAAAGTGACTGCCCTGCTCTATGCTAGTGGTGCTCAACCATTTTAGTAATTTAACAGACATACATTTAAGAATAGACGTTTAAGACATACAGGTCACCCATATCGGATAACCTCTGGTCTATCCAGTTGAGCAGATTTCTTGTCCAACTCAGCCAGTGCCATGATCGTTATAAATCACACAAACTCCTGAAGTGTGTTGTTAAAGAAGCTACACACTCACAATACCATCATCATGTGTGTGCCATCATTATGTGTGTGTATTTCTACAAACAGGTGCACTGCCAGGGATTTCTTGTCCCATGAAAAGAGAATTCGCTGGGCCCCAAAACAAGTGTCCTCATACATTTGTTAGAGCCTATCTAAATTACAGGCTCTTAGAATCACCCTAACCCAAACTGGCAAAATTCTATTAACAGAATATGCAAGTTATAGAGAAGACACTACTGGATTTAGCAGATTGTATTGTGGTCAATGACATGGAACTGTGCTGGCTTTGAAGGGTTACTGGGTAAAATGGCTAAATTCGTATCTTGAGAATGATGGTGGACATGTTAAGACAAAGGCAAATTCACTTTTTTGCCCTTGCTTATCCTGGTCAGGATTGAAGTGAAACATCTGGAATCCAATCCGGATTTCACTGGGCGTATTCAGACTTGCACCCTGGACAAGTCTGAAGTCAGTCCATTGAAGGGATCCATAAACACACCACCCAACCTTCACTCTGCAAGCCCACTTGGCATTTCAGCTGCTGCTTTTTACAATCAAGCCACCGGAGCAGCTTATATTAAGTCAGTATGGCAAATATTTTCCCCTTTTCACATGATGCTGGACTTATGGGACACAAGGTCTATAACTGCCAAGGACTGAATGCTAAAAATTGTTGTAGGTTATGCCATGGGACTGGTGTGTATGCATATAGCATATATTTGTCGTCATATCCTTCCATGAACAAAGGAAATATTTGAAAAATGGGACACTATTGTTCATTGTACATTTTTACTTTCAGTTCAGTAACGATGAGGGCTGTAAAACTGCTGACGTTGCTTGTTGTTAGAAATCGTGTACAGCACATTGCCAGGAGCGTGACAGTTAAACACAGACACTGGTAATAAAACTGACGAGTTTGTGAAGAGTTCAGCGAATTAGCATCAAGTACTGGGGCATTGAAATCTTGACGGTGGGACAATGAACCCATTTGACTTTAAATCAACTGCATGAACCAAAACCCTTCAGAGGGTGGCGCTGTTGTATCGCTTTTAATGTGACATACTGTTAGCCATGCGTTTTTTCTCCTTCCCTTTTGTATTCCAAACGAAAAGATATTCCGGTAAAAAAAAAAAACGTTTAAATATGTATAGTATCAATTGCTGGTTATGAATCAGAACCAAAATAGGACTAATATTTTCAAATAAAATGCAAGTTTACCTTCTGACAAAATACCTATTCCCATCTAAACTTTAAAAAACGCCATGTACTGGAAAAACTTGATCATACAACATACTGTATCTAGCAGATTATTTAATATGCGGTTGTCCAAAAACAAAAAACAAACAATAATTAAAGACAAAAGAAAGGGATTTTGCATAATTGCATAATAATTCCAATCGGCCCCTAGATACAAGATATAAGGCATGACCTTTACTAATACTTTGTTAAATATATTACTCCGTCAGGCCATAGATTTAATTTTTTACCACTAGGTGGCGGCCTTGTAATTCTAAGGATTCTGCACATGCACCAGATTCAGCCTTCACTCTGCTCTTCTTACCAAGCACGGCGAGCCCATGCACCACGTAGATTTGTTCCCCTATATAAACTGGGCTGTTTTATCCACATGTGCTGTCTAAGTTATTGAAGAGATAATGGAGAGTATCAATGTTTTCTCTTAACTGCAAAACCTGGAACTTCTTACGACTGTAACTGTAACTCTTATTGTGACATAAACATGGGAGATAACTCTGAGGTGTTTTCTACAATTCATTTTTTAAGCATGATTTGCCAAGGACAGGGGTAATACAGGTGATGGAAAACATTCGGCCGTATCGTTCCTCTCAAGTATGAAATGAGGGATTATCGCACTCAGAGCAAATAATGTTCTCACATCTAGGGAGAATCCATCCATGCGTTAACAAGAGGATTAACAGCACACACATGTTGGAATGGTGTTATGCAACCTTACAAACACTGACAACTTGGCCTTTGCTGACCAGTTGGGCAGCTGAGTCTGACATCATGCATGTTTTAATGAAAGACAATTGACACCATATGAAACAATATGGTGATAAAATCCAGAATGACTTTTAAGTCTGTTTAGTTTAAAACTGTGTGTGTGTGTGTGTGTGTGTGTGAGTGTGAGTGTGAGAGAGAGAGAGAGAGAGAGAGAGAGAGAGAGAGAGATCTTCTATCCTTCTGCCATCCACATACTAAGCACAGGCATGACAGAAGACGCCCCGGCTCGCTCTAATACGGTCGTGTTACTCCGCCGGTCGCTGACAGATGCTATACGTCTTTTCGGCACTGATCATCCTGACTTGCACCGCCGTGGGGATTAAATCCTTCTCTAGATTAAAAATGTAAATCCATTTTAAGCCAATTGTAAGCTGGCGCAAAGTGAGGCTAGAACATGGGCAGGTCAGTCCTCTCGCATCTCTCTCTCTGAGCTCAACACCCAGAACATACCGACAGTGCATCAGGTGGCTTGGACTGCCGAGCACCAACTCGCTTCTCCATGCTTAAGCACTTTTCAGAAGCGTATGGCTCATGTTTATTCGTGCCACCTTTGGCCTGGGATGAAATTTCCTTTACACAAATATTTTGACACTGCTAAAGAAATCAATGGACAAAATCTACTACAGTACGTAGCAAAAAAAGCATTCATTTTTTTAAATCTGCTTCTGCCGAGTCAGGGTCGCCCATGAGCGGGGGACGAGCCGACAGCACAAGGCGCAAGGCAGGAACCACTCTAGACAGGGCGACAATCCAGCGAAAACTCGTAGAGGGTTTAACACCTCGCACACTAAGGGGCACTTCAGAGACACCGATTAACCAAACCCACACAGACATGGGGTGGCGGGGATATCAGCTGTGAGGTGGCAGTGCTACCCACTGCGCCCACCCAAGCATTTACATCATTTAGCAGACACCCTTATCCAGAGTGACTTACAGTTAACAGTCTTACATTCCAAGCAGTTGTGGGTTAAAGGCCTTGCTCAGGGACCCAACTGTGGCAGAGGTGAGAGATTTGAGCCCTAGACCTTCTGCTCCATAGTCCAATATCTTAACCGCTAGGCCACCACAGTCCCAAGAAAATGTTCATATTAAAAAAAAAATCTAGGCAGGCAAGTTTGACTTCGGTTTTAGTAAGATTTCTTAAAATCCGCAGTAACACTACTAATAACAATAAATTTTAAAAATCTAATGGTTTTATGTATTAAATTAAATTATATATTAAATTTGGAAAGAATTGACTGGTGACTTTTCTTTGCTTAAATGTGATCTCTATATCACATGGGAACAATTTTAAATGAGGGTGATGAAAGCAAGAGTTTCCCTTAGTTTATTTTTTATTTTAATAATGACTTTCATTAGAAAGCCTCAGAACTGGAGAAAACTTCCCTGGTTCTTTTTAGGACTGAACCAACCCTAAACGGGGTGCCAATCGATGGTTGGGCACGTGCACACCCGCAGACAGCGCTCTCGCCGGGACAGTTTGGTAAGAACAAGTGAATTTCTGAATGGGTCACGGAACCCAAGTGGACACAGCCAGAGGATGTGATGCAACAGCACTAACCACTTATAGCGGGACTTGACCCCACATCACTACGGTGGTGGGCTGGCATCTTAAGAGCCCTCTGCCACCTGAGCACCCGTTATTATTGAATTATAGAGGTGTTACCTCTATTGGTGTGTATAAGACAGTGTGTGTGTGTGTGTGTGTGTGTGTGTGTGTATATATATGTGTGTTGAAGGGTCAGGGGTTTAAAGCTGTGGAATTCATTATGCTTTGTCAGTAGAAAGCTCGATGTATTGAATGTATTCTCTCTAAACTAATTGACTGGTATGGCAGAGCACCTCTGAATTACGCCAATGGACCTGGGCGAAGCAGGTTGGACTTGATTTATTACTTTGAACGCTGAGCCGAATCAATGGTGCATTCCTCCAAAACCAGAGCGTTTCCCCGCCTCCCGGCATTGTGGTGGCAGAGAATGGGGAGATTACGCCCTCTTAATAAGTTTCCCCTCGCTCTGTGCTCGTGCTAACTGACCAAAACTCGTATGTAATGCCTGACCCTGCTTCGCTCGTCCCATATCCATCTCTGCACCGCTTAAAGCCGCTGCTGAGGGCGCTCAAAGTGGCACAACGTGATTCTCAAAGCACCTCTAGCTCTTCTTGTTCATTCATTCATTCATTCCTTTAGTCATTCATTTGTTCACGGCTGCAGTTGCCCAGGCCTGGATGAGCAATGCAGTGAATGTATATTACATTAATGGAGCGGTCACCCTCTCTTTCCCCCTGAGCAAAGCCTGCATTTGTCCTGCTCGTCCCGAAACTGAGCCCACGCTTATATTTCCACAACTGCTACTGCATTCATTTGCAAATGACCTCTCTCTCTCTCTCTCTCTCTCTCTCTCTCTCTTAATACCTAAGAGTGGAAAACCTCCAGCGTTTGCAATGAGAGCAGAGCGAAGCAAACATTTGGCTTTCGTCCTTAAGGCTTGCCCCAAATTCAGCTCCCCCCCCCCCCCTTCTCTCCCTTTCATAACCCCATTATCCATCGCTCTTTTGTTGACATATAGTCATTGCTTTCACACGTTTTATCTCCTTTGCTCAGTAAGCAGAAGAGAGCAGAAACTGGTGGCAGCTACCCTGCAACCCTTAGAGAACGGTACTATTTAGAGAACCTGTAATTCCACCTTAAATACTGTCCATAACAATATACAGGAAACTCTTAACTCCTCTTCATTTGGACGCTCCCAAATGCAAACAAAAATTCAGATCCCGGACACGGGTTCCCTATATAAAACACTCAATGGTGCGATCTTCCAAAGACGATGCACAGATGAATCCCGTCCAGTCGGTGGTGATAATGCACCAAAACAATATAAAACCCAAAATAAGAAGAACTAGGGCGCGCTCATGGGCATATGTTTATTATTTAATTATGTAACTGTATAATTAGTCTGGTACAATCCTTATTTATATTAAGTCAGTAAAAGGTTAATTTTATTGCATTGGTAGTAAGGGCTGTGCCATATAGTATCGTTCATGATAATACCGGTATAATTTTTTAGACGATATAAAACATCAATATCGTGATATTAAGACGTCTTTACGTAATGATGTAATGGATTTACACAAAGTAAGGACACTTCCATTATGTCACTTACAGGCAGAGTAACAGATATGGCAAAAAGTGGGTTGTGTGGAGGTGGAGTTTGCCCCGAAAAGGGGAGCGACTTCAGTAGTGTGGAGGTGGTTTTGGTACAACAAACCCCAGTGATATGTAATCTATACAAATCTAATCTGTTGTTCCAAGGAAAGTCGAAAATGCTGTGAAGTCAGGTACTAAAGTATAAAATCTATTTTGTTGCAATTGTATGTTGTTGAAATATATCACAAAATATATCGTTATCGCAAAAGTTCCCTAAAATATCGTGATATTTAGGGCCGTATCGCCTACCCTATTAGTAGTACGCATTTTTAGTATACCCTTTTTCACTGCCTGACTCATGTTTAGGGCTGTGTCCAAAATAGCCCCTATTAAATATTTTTTTTATATCATGTACAACACCACAATCCATTTGTTATGAACATGATTAAATCTCTGCTCCCGAAGGCGATTCTACGTTTGAGTCGTTGGACAGGGAAAATAAGCAGAACGGAACTTCTTAACCAAGGTGGTCCAAACTTCAGAAGCAATAGATTTGATTTGGGCTTAATAAATTATTCACGTTTCCAACCGGTCGCCGTGTCTCCAGGGGGATGAAGCGAGGCCCTGTGTATTATGTTACACAGGTTAAATCGAGGTCAGGCCACCAGGAGCTGACCTCCTGTTCCTAAGGTCAGAGAAGCTGTTCTTAAGCTGCAACCATTAAACTATTGCACCGATTCGAATATACATCTGAGATCCCACCGCTCCAAACTCCTGCGACTGCACCGCTCATCTAGCGGCATGTGATTTAGACCATCTACAGGCTTGTCCTTGAGCAATAAATAGGCAAAAATTTACACCAACTCTTACATTGCGGGGTTTGTAGTAAAAAAAAAAAACGTAGGCACAGATAATTAAGAAGCAAATTTATTTAATAATTGTTTAAAGCACAGATCAGCAACAGGTAAACAAATAACGAGTTCTTGGTTCCAATGCTAGGATAAATTTGAAATAATTCTATAAATAAATAACGCATTTAAAAAAAGGACCTCTTTTTTAATCTTATAAATAACTTATGTCATTTGAATATATCCCAATCCAAATCAATTAGTCTTCTTACTATTTTTATTAGCTTATTTCTTTTTAGACGATGAAGCTTTCAGTTAGTTATATTCCATTTCCACTCATTTTACTTGTTTTATTTGACTTTATAATTAGCATATTTGATTGTTTAATTCTACACCTGGTGTTTACGTTTGTCCTTTTTTTACTAACCATGAATTTTTTTTTAGGTTTTTATATCGATACATCCCTTTTGCCGAACTCTCACTCCAGTAAAAACTTGCTTAGGGGTCTCCCTAAATGCCTACCATGACAAATAAAGACCGATTGACTAGAGGTAAACAGTAGGTTCTCATAGTGGACGTGTTGGATAAGCCTGCTTTTGAATTCTCGCTTGTCGTTCGGAGCCGGACAGATCTCCGTCTGGGGATCTCGCCTCAATATGGGCCCGTGTCTGATATTCAATAATGTTCAGCTTCCCTCGCGCCGTAAGCACACAGTAATTTTTGCCCTAATGAGAGCCGCACTCATTTACCATATTGATTATGCAAAGCGAATATGCAATACTGCAGATCAATAGGCCAGTCATTTCCAGTGTAGTCATTGCTGAGACAAACTAATTACTTGAGCCATAATTTATTAAAACACCTGCAGTGAGACACGGTATAACAATTAATCTAACAGTGTATCCCAAAAATATGCCACTGGAGAACTTTTGGCTGATCCACATGAAAAAAGGTGTTTTACTTTTATTATAACAAAGCTAAATTAATTGTTTGGGGGCAGTGTGTGCATGCGAGTGTGTGTGTGTGTGTGTGTGGATATCTACATGGTGAGTAGTTTGAAGCAGTATAAACCTGAGAGGCTTTAAACACTTTGTCCTGATAAAGAGGCGGAGCTAAAACACATGCTCTCTCTCTTATCTCAACTTAAGCCCAACCTTTAAATCTGCATTTCATGTTATGATGCTAATATTTTTGCCATTTTTTCACTTCTTCATGTCATAATTAATGCCTGGCTCAGATGTAGTAATGGATGCAATTGCGTCCGGTATTTATTTCGTTTTATTTTTGGTGTCTTTACGTAAAGCAAAGCTTAATGCTTTAACATGTTAATACTTTATAGCTACTAGATTTCATATTTATAACTTTTTAAACATATATTTGATATTAGAGCTCATGAAAGCTTCTAGCCTTGACACTTTTTGAAACAGGTTGTCGACCGTAATAGACGTCGACCGGACATGACTGTGGTCACGTTCTTTTTATGACATTTTAATGTAAATAAGAGGGTATTTCTAGAAGAGAACTTACACGCAAACGATACGTAAACGTGTCAGAGACGGCGCTCACAATACGTGTGGAACGCTATTGTCTACACAGCGACTGATGGAAATTCACAATAATTAGAGAAAGTACAATAATACACAGTTACAACCCGCTGTGGGTTACAGCTGTATCGTTTTAGAAAATGGTACGATGGACATTTTGTTTGACTGAAGCCAAAAATGCATCGACAGATAGCATTAGGACCAAACTAAAAGATCAGCCGGATGAACCACAGACTCAACAAGTGAACGTGAACCAGTTTATACCATTATAGGTAATAAATCATACAAACTGTGTACTACTTACAATAGGACAGGTACATACACTTAGGAACACAATTTATAGCTTTGGACAATACAACAGAAGAAAGACCTTCACACGCACAAAAACTCTCTAAACACATCAACCAAGTTAAAAAAGCCTCTAGAATAAATGTGAGTTTATGAGAAATTGAGGACACATCCGTTAAGTGAATTACAGACTTCAGTTCTTAAGCTCCCACCTCTGCTCGAGGATCTGCAGCACTCGTTGGCACCGTTTGTTTCCTGTTCTGTCGGGACATCAGTTTAAGACCTTGGTTGTTAAAGTGAATGATGTTAAACACTGAGAAAGACGTGCAGAGACACTTAAGAATCTGTAATAAACTGTATCCACCACTGTGGTTGCCAGATTTTCCCCAAGCAAACGGCGAGTATGAACCCCTGCGAAAGTACTGAACATTTTGTCCCTTTCGGTACTGTGAGAAGAAAAAGAGCACGGGAGCACGTCAACCTTGTTACAGGGGCGGATGAGAGCAAATTTATCCGTCTGCCTTCTCTAATGAGCATTAGCCAAGAATATTGCATGTGTGAAAAGATTCAGCTAAACCCTGGGGAAAAGAGGAGGGAGGGAGGGAGAGAGAAAACTTTGCATAATGAAATGGGAAGAAAGATAAAGAGAGCGCTTGTGTAAAATGGGTTTGCAGCCAGTTTGGAAGCCGTACTTTTTTTTTTGTGCCCCCTTAGGTTCCTTCCAGAATAGAATCTGCAAGTATCTGTCGAGTCGTCAAAGCCTTAAGTCTAATTACAGAGCGAGAGCAATTACAGGTGAGAGGTGGGGGGGTTGGGGTGGGGGTAGAGGTGGTGGCGGAATG
>JAUZSU010020085.1:0-10785 GCA_034780255.1 Parotocinclus maculicauda
GATGAACTTGTGTATGGATATAACCTTGTGTGTGTCGCTTACATGGCCACTGATGACGATAGCGACGTTAAAGAAGCCAAATAAATAAATGAATCCTGAATAAATGTTGTCCATGTCTGCAATGTGTTAGGCCGTACATGCAAATCTTAGGGTTTTTGGAAAATTAGGGGCCTAGTTTTGAAGTGTTGGAATGTAGTGCTGTAATTGTTTGGTAGTCTCACCACTGATGGAATTGTTGTTTTGACATTCCCAGTAGTGATTCCAAACGCTGTCCTTCTTCTTCCATCAGATGCCATGCATACCAAAGAGAAATTGTAAGGTTCAGTCATATGCTAATGAATATGATTAGAGAGATGGGGAGGGAGCTGAATGGAGATCAGCGCTCATATCCGGAGACATTTACTGCACTGTGGGCCATGGTTCATCACTCTGCCGTGTCCTCTGCTGACAGCGCTGAATGCACAAATTGGCTCAATGCGTTCTTGGTTCTGCCTGGGTGCCTTTGATCGACGGATGGTGTTCTATAAGACGGAACCTCTTTTTATGTCTACACATTATTGCAAAAGGGCAGAGAGAGTGATGCCAGGTCTCGGAGGAAAAAAAATCAAAGCTGGTTTTGATGTTGGATAAAGCTCTAAATGAAGGACAGACACATAGGGGATGAGTGTGGTGACTTATTGCATTCCATTGTTCATCACACCCGAGCCACTACCACTGCACCAAATTAAGTTGCCATTAAATAAGGTGATAAGGTCAGGTGAAGTCTTGGTGTCAGCATTATGATCAAGATGATATTTATGCTTGGTTTGCTTTTTGTTGTGAATGAGTACAAACTGGACAGCGTGGTTATTTTTAATGGCATCTGGTTACAGGAGGCATACCAGGAAAAATATGGGTCCTGACCATTCTCAGTTTGGGTTCACAGGGCTCAACCCAGGTCCCCAGCATTTGACTTCCATCATGTACTACCAGAAAAGGCATTAGATGCCAAATTAAATCCTCATTCCATTTATATTGGGTTAAAAAAAAACTCACAGCTCTCTCTGCATCTCCTTTGCTCTGAGAGATACAAATCAAGTGCACATGGCAGCTGAGCATAGAAAAAACACAATGTAACGGACTGACAGCATCTGACACGAGGTAGCATGCAGATGCATAACGTGATGACTAGACAAATATGCAAATTGCATAATCAAACATTATTTAGCAACTTTTTAAGCAGGCGTTAGCTACTGTACTTTAAAATAGCTGGCAACACTGCCAGTTGTGTTCTTGCTTGCACATTAGCTCAGTTGGACTAGAGACTGTTCTAAATCTGTTGATGTGTTTGAAGAAAGTGTGTGTGTTCTTTGCTTATGGTGTAAATGCCATTCTTGAGACTGTGTGTGTGTTTCCTTTCTTTAACCAGATACGTTTTGTGAAGCTGGAACCAACTTGATGTTTTGTGGATGTTAATGTAGTCCTTGTATTTAATTCTTATACAGTAAATGTACAGAGCATATGCAGAGTCATTCTACTTAAATTATTTAGATACACTTTTATACTTTTTAGATACACTTTAGAATTTTCTTTGAAAGGCGGATATTAACTTTGGAGCAATTAAAGAACATTGCCTGGTCCACTGAGTCTTGATTTCTTTTATTTCACATGGATAATGGGGTACATTTGTGCCTTTTACGTGGGCAAGTGATGTGCTATGGGTAGATGACAAGCCACTGAATGGAGGAATGTTCTGCAATGAATCCATGGATCTGGGCATTTATGTGGGTAATATTTTGACACTTAACATTGTTGTTGAGCAGGTGGTCTACACTGGTAATATATTATAGGTATGCTATTACTCATTATATTATAGTATTTGCACACATTTTTATACTATTTTGTAGACCATAGACTTATATTCTCATTAGTCAAAATCAAAACAGAACTGTTGGTAGAAATCCTACAAATCAACTTACTTTCATTTTTACATAAACTTGTCATTAACAATTTACATAAATACATTATATTTTAAATAAACCATGCATAACAAGAAATTTAAGTACATGCACAACTGAGTACATACACTTATTATATGTTTTATCCTACATTATCATAAGATTTCTTTGAAAAATACAGATTTAGTTCGTATCCTTGCCAAGCCAGATAAATATGCACTAATGGTGGCCTAAAGGTTCTGGGTTCAATCCCAGGTGGAGTGACCTGGGTCCTTTTTCTGTAGAGTCTGCATTTACATTTACGTCATTGATGCCCTTGTCCGGAGCAACTTACAATTTATAAGATCTTACAATCCAAGCAATTTTTCATTAAGGGCCATGCTCAGGGACCCAACTGTGGTGCGATTTGATCCTTGGACCCTCTGGTCCATAGTCCAGTACCTTTACCACTAGGCTACCACAGTCCCACAGTCCACAGTGCATGTCCTCCCCAGGTCTATGTGGGTTTACTCCAGCTATTCCAGTTTCCTCCCACAATGCATGCATGTTAGGTTAGGAGTTTCTAATCATGCCCCTAGTGTGTAAATGTGTGTGGCCCGCAGTGGATTGTTGCCCTGCCCAGGGTTGTTACTTCCTGTGTCACTATCTGGGCACCAGCTTTTCTGTAATCCTGATTAAGTATTAAGTGAATAAGAAAGTTAATCAATGGATAATGGTATATTAAAAATAAAGAACAAAACTACCCGAACCACAACCTACACACCCATTAAAATTTAAACAGACAGGTAAGTGTAAGGTTTTTAGGTTCACTTTTATTCTAGATTTGACCTTACTCTGGTCTGTTTGTACAGAAACAGAATGTTGGCCAGATGGGTGCAGACAGCAAAACTTTTTAATAATGTATGTGAAAATACATGTTCCACTCTCTCTTATTTTCTCCATCTTTGCCATCTGAGGTCTGCTCGCCAATGGCACTTCTTGAAAAAGACAGGCATGCAAGGCAGCTGACGATTTTTAATTATTTCCTTTGGAAAATTGCCATTTAATTTCAGTTGCCTGAGTCTCATTTGAATTTAAGTGATTCTGGGCAGGTAAAGGAAGTGAATATCATTAGACACATCACCTGTCTCGTGCTCTGTTAAATATGCCCATATTACCAGCTATAGTAGGGCGCAAAAAGAGACCATTTAATACTAACATACTGTGGTAAATTAAATTTCTCAAGATTAGATTTTAGTACAAGGCAAACCTCTAACTGACTGATAAAAGTATCTCACTTTTGTCTTATTAAACCAATAATGGGGGTGAAGTACAGAATATTACACACAGATGTTCCTCCACCTCAGCATCACTCTACTGGTCTTCATCAACAGAACCCAGTCCCACCAAAATGCAGTAACTCCCTCCATCATTTAGTTATTAGGAGACGATGTGACTTCAATAACTTCGCTGAGGACTTATTATAATAAATCTATTTTGTTATTTAATTTATATTTTATTACTAATAAAATGTTTATTATTGATCTAATTTCTGTCATTTACTTTACTTAATTGTACTATTACTACAATTCATTATTCAATTAACATTTAGGCCACCCAAGGAGAATGGGTCGCTTTTTGAGTCTTGGTACTCCCAAGGTTTCTTCATTCTATATTCAGGGAGTTTTTCCTTGCCATTGCTGCCCTAGCTTGTTCAATTTGGGATTGGCCTGTTATTACAATATAATATTGTAAAGCTGCTTTTAGACAATGCTCCATTGTAAAAAGCACTATAGAAATACATTTTTTATTTACATTTTTTTTATTGAGTATTACAGTACAGATATGTTATGCGTGATGGCCGTTCAGACAACGTTTAATCACATGCTGTATACGTACGTGGTCTGATCAGGATATTATCTTACTTATCCTAAGTACAGTGGTACCTCATTTCTTGACCACTTCAGAAAAGTTGGTTCTCCGTGCATTTTGACTAGAAAAAATTGTCTTGGTTCTTGTCATATGTTTGGTACTTGACTTCTTTTAGCTGAAACTCAGTTCATGTTTCATAATTAACGATTCAGTACTCAATGATTCAGATTCACAAAAGCTCTTGCTCCACTGTGTTTGTGTTTTTCTATATTGTTATATTCTACAGTACTGTATTCTCAGAGCAAATAAGTCCCTATGGGTCCTAAAATGGTTACAATACTACTCCATTTAATGCTTTATAGAGTGTGGATTTTCTGGGGGTCTGGAACGGATAAAATGCCCAGCCCTAGTCAACATTTTGTATTCTTTGTTCTCATATCAGTTTGTGTTGCTCATCTGACGTACGTGTGCGTGCGTACGTGCGTGCATGAGCGCATTTGTGTGTGTGACTTTCAGACAGTTCATGATACACAGGCATCATGCATCATGAGTGTTAAGCGACCGATAGCTGTAAATGTAAAACGTACATCAGAGGAAACATTATGTTATGATTAGATGGTATTTGCCCAATTGACGTCCCCATTATGACCATTCCAGAGGAACATTACCCAGAGCATCATACTCCCTTCACCTCTGTTTTAGAACTTTCTCAGATGGTGCTAAATTCCTAAATGGTGCCTCATGTGATGGAAAAGAAAATGGGACTCATTGGACCAGAGAACCTTTTTCCATTGCTCCAATGTCCAGTACATCCAGACACATGTTTTATGTTGAGCAGGGTTAGTACAGTGTGCATCATTCTCAACCTAGGCTGCCCCATACACAGCAAGGGATGCTGGACTGTGTGATTTAAACCAAGCCTCCTGTAACAAGCATTAAACGTTTCTGTGACTTGTACCACTTCAGCTCTTTTGCCCATTCTTTTGACCGGACAGGACAGATTTCACAGCTCTCTCACATCAGTGAGCAATGTGAACCAATACCCTGTTGGCGGTTTGTGGTTTGACCCTTCTCAGTCTACTTTTGGTCAATACTCACTTACTGCACTTTAAGAGCACCCCACAAGCTTTATTGTTCAGGAGATGCTCCGTCTTCTAGCCATAATGATCTGTCCCTTGGTACCCTCAGGTCTTCACTGCTGAACATTTCTCTCACATCCAACACACACTCCAACGAGAACCTACTTTTCTCTAAAGTCAACAAAATATCTAATTTGACTACAGTAAACCAAATGAAGTGTAATGTAGACCTTTTGCACTTTTGGTTA
Source organism: Parotocinclus maculicauda (assembly GCA_034780255.1). Classification (NCBI taxonomy): domain Eukaryota; kingdom Metazoa; phylum Chordata; class Actinopteri; order Siluriformes; family Loricariidae; genus Parotocinclus; species Parotocinclus maculicauda. The sequence continues at coordinate 5,116 of JAUZSU010020085.1, forward strand.
TTTGCTTGGTCTGATGTCCTTTTTAGGAAAAGGCAAGACCCATTGAGAGCCAAATTAACTATTTATTTATTGTATTATTGTTTTCTATCATATTCTTTTTTTCTATATAATTAAAATCTCAGTTTAAAATATTCTCTATTTTGGTATTCTATTTGTTTAACTATATTCTATTTATCTATTTATATTAAAACCTCAGGTGGCAGGGTGGCTCAAGTCTTGAGAACTTTTTTTAGATGTTACGTTGTTTCCGTATATTTGCTTCATTAAATTAAATACATTTAGGACTGAAAGGGTTAATTTTAACTTGTATCTAGGCTGGCAAATGAGGCTGGGTCTCTATTTGAGTTTTTCCTGGCTGCTGTAAAAGACAGAAAGTGTTTTGTTATACATTTTCTAATGTCCTGTACTTAAGTGTCCTTATTAAAACACATTGGGACTGTGGTGTCTTAGTTTTTAAGCTACTACCCTGTGGACCAAAAGGTCCAGAATCAAATCTCACCTCTTCTGAGACTGATTTTCCAAGTGACATAATGTGGATTGTTTTACCGAGCTTCTATTCTATATTTTGGTAGTTTCTTCAGGAAGTTGTTTCAACTTAGAGAATGAACAATATCAGTTAACTCTTCAGTATTGCTTTTTAGAAGACTGCAGAGAAAGGTTCAGGTAAAGCTGAACCACATATTTATTGCATTCATTGCTCCACTGTAACCCCAGCCACTACTGTTATAGAACAGTAACTCCTGCAACACTAAACATGTGATTAGGGTTCAGGCTTCTAGCCTTTCTCACCACCCTACCTCTGCAGAACAGAATATGAATGAGATGTTGACACACTCGACCAGCCGGCATCAAGAAAAGAATCCTTGCTCCATTACATCTCGTGGATACAAAAGGCTCTTATAGAACCAGGTGCGCTGTCAGGCGATTGCTCTGATTTACTGTCTCGCTCTGAATTATGCAGCTTGTGTGTGTTTGTGTGTGTGTGTGTGTGTGTGTGTGTAGTCTTAACTGTATTATGCATGAATGCTTATGTTGAAAATGTGTATGGAGACAGCGTGTTCACGTGTGTATCGATGCAACGGTGGTACATATAATACCTTTTGCTCTGACTTCTGTGTATTATTTACTGTCAGTTTAACTTGCCAAATAGAAGCCATTTTTGGAAACCTACAGAGAAAATCAAAAAAAAATGTGCATTTTTGCCCTCACTGCCTTTTCCCAAAACACTTTGAAAGTCACTTCATATGAGGAATATATTGAACATGACAATTGATTCCAAGGTTTTACTTAATTTATACAGCTATTTTATAGTTAACTGTGCTGCTTTTTCAGAGCCAGTGCCTAACCAGGCGCCAATTCATCATAGGGCAAACACACTTATACATTAAGAGGCACTTTAGAAACACTAATCAACATCAGAAAGATCTTTGAAATGTGGTAGGAGTACTGGAGTGCCCGATGAAAACAGACACAGGGGGAACATGCAAACTCAAGACAGGTGGAGCACAGGATCGAGATCGAACTTGGGATCTTGGCGTTATGGGGCAACCACTGTGCCAGCCATTAATAATAATAATAACAATAATAATAATAATAAGTATTATAATAATTATAATGTTATTTTTCCAAGACACACAGCACAGGCATAAGTATAACCTAAATTGTGACCCCAGTCTTTCACATACAGTATCTGGATAGGTGTAACCGAGGAATGCTGCTTAGACACAGCCCATTGTGTCTGTATGAGATGCTCATCCTCAAACCTGAGTCCCTTTAATGGTGGGCTAGATGGCAGCATATTGCTCTTATCTGCTCTGTAGTATATACTGTGATATTAAATTATTTATTTTCCAATTCTCCCCAGGTAGTAGTCAACGACAATTTCCCCTCACAAGATATTTCTCTTCCATTTCACATGACGGCTACCAACCAGAGGGGATGAAGGCTAACATATGCTTCCTCTGAGATACACGAAGCCAGCTGCTGCATCTTTTTAAAGTGCTGAACATGCAGTGTCACAAGGCAGCTAAACATGGAGAGCTCAAACTGCACTGTTATGTATATGCGAGCTCAGTCTTTCACCCCTAAAATCATCAATAGTAGAATGCCTCCACAAAATTGCACATTGATAGAGGGTAGGGTGGTTTAAATGGGCTAGAATGGGGCTCGTACTATACACAAACAATTAGGGGATATTTCATTATGGGGTATTCCTTATTTCTTTTTCTTCATTTTTTGTGAGCAGTATACAGAACTGTGCAGTTATAAGCCACTATTACTTTTGTTGGTTATGCAATGATATACTGAACATTTATAATATTTTAATGATGACTGGATCTACAAAATTTGCATCATCACTCCACTTTTCCACTGATCCGTGTTCCAATCTTTGTAAGATTTAGCATAACTTTGCCTATTCATCCTGCTTTAGAAAATTGGTTTCTTGGCTGTTACAATCCTAATAAAAGGTCATTCCTGATGTTTCTAGAAGCTATTGTTAATGGATTCATTTGATTTATAATAATAATAATAATTATTATTATAATATTATTATTATTATTATTTATGTACTCATTTGCTTTTTACTACATACACTGTCCTGTATTTTCTGGTAGTAGCCAACTGACTGAGAAATAGTTATATATGGTCATTTTAAGCTTCCCATTGCTAAAACACTGGTATATCTGATCTAATGGTGGCCTAAGAATTTTGCACAATACTGTACATGTAGAGGGTGAGTCAAAACATGTTGTGTGCTGCGTCACACAACGTGGCTTGTCGTTCTCAATCCTGGTTTTTGGCTATGAGGGATGCAAACCAAGCAAGTCAAGTCAATCCAAAAAATGGGTTTAACTTAGATCCTGCAGGATCCTGCAAGGTGTTTCTAAAAGAGCTATATGATGCAATATTATTGAAACACAATTTCTTTATAATTACTGATTAAATAAAATTAGATGACATTCCAGAATCTAATTTACATTTGCAAGATACTTGACTTTTATTCAAAGTGACTTCACAATCAAACAATTGTGGGTTTGCTCAAGGACAGAGCAGTGGCAACTTGGCAGAGGTGGGATTTAAACTCTCTTTCCTCTGGTCCACAGTCTGGTACAGGAAACACTAAGCCACCACATAGTACATGGGTTACAATACACCAATATACACTCAGTTGTGCAGAATTTGATCCTAGATTGATTTTGTGGGTAGCCACTTGGATTACCATTCATTGTACAGATTGCATTCAAGCAATGCATGTTACAATGACAATTTAATATTTTTTTAAATTATGGAAATACCACCATTTGTGTTTTGTAACTGGTGGATATTAAGCTTACGTATGTTTGACCACCTTAAATCCAATAATTTAACTGATCCAATTGTTTTTGCATATTCTGTGCCCTCATGTCTGATTAAAATTGTTATTTAGTAATTAAATTAATAACTTTTACATTCAAACCTTTCAATCCTTTTCAAACGCAAAGATATGACAGACTCTTGAACAAACACTGGAATCACACAGGCTCTCGCACTGCACCCAAACCATGATGTAGTGCTCTCCATGACAGCCAGATGAGAGATGTTAGCCCTCAGACCACTCTAGTGTCATCTCCTCTTATGATTTCATTATGACTCAGAATGCCTCCTTCCAGGGAGAAACGAATGACTGCCATTCTCGCTTTCTGGCCCAGAATGAATGAGTATCATCCCTCCTTTCTTCCTGACTGCTCAGGGCCACTGTGTTCAGGGGACTTTTGTGTTCATCCATCCTCCTTTATTGTAGCCTCTTTATGGAGAGGGCCGGAAAGAAATAATTGAAAAAATAAACAGCAAAGAGGTGAGCGAGAGGAGAGAAAGCAGGGCTGGTTGAGATCTTCTGTTGTTGTTGTTTTCTTGTTGCTTAATAAATTAAACAGCCTATGTGAGATTAAGCTTTGCCCACGTGACTCTGAGATCGTGACCTGGTTTACGAGTGCTTGGTAGATCTGGAATTCAAAAGGAAATGCTCGTCGCTCGCATGACAAGTCTAACGAGACAGGGTACGATATATTTCTCAATCGCAGTGCAGGATGGTTTAATTGATTGAATTTAGAGGGTAAATTAAAAGTTATGACCATGAATGCTGGGCTCTACTATCAAATCCACTCAGGTAATTTAATAGATATGGTCTGCTCACTGTGATGGGCAGAGATGGAGTTGTACTTAAAATAACCTTGACAAAACTGTGTATGTGTGTCTGCATATGGATCGAAAAGATTGTTAAAAAAGATCTGACATTTTCTACCTTGTAGGAACATTTTGTTGATCCCCTCATGGTTTTTACAAAAAAACTTTCTCTTAAAGTGATGTTAATGGCACCACCTGGCCTCATTTACAGTAGGTAATCACGAGTGCATGCATTGTGCATCCTTCATATATTGTGGTGTTTGTGCATATTTATATGAACCCCAGTCTCTCAGCTGAATACCTGTTTGCCGCTTCGCTGCCCTGACCTTAGCTCATTTTAACTTTCTCCTTCAACCTCTCTCTTTCTCTTGCTCACAAGCACACACACAAACATGCTCTTATAGATCAAAGGGTTCTGCTAATCAGCCCAAAGACACCTGCTGAGCTCCAACATGGCTTCTCCCATAGCCCAGTTTCATTATTGACAGGCCCATCACGAGCTATCGATCCGCTTATTCTCTCTCTCTCTCACACACATACACACACACACACACACACACACACACACACTCTGGCTCTGCAGAAGCACATTGGTCCCTGCACATTAAGGTGGTAATTATGAGTTATGATGGCTAAAAAATGACACTGCTCTCTATGAAAATATGATTAGAAGCCCCTTTCTTTATTCTGGAGTATTTGCAAGCCTGCGTGCGTTTACATTTATTTCGTAGATGCCTTACAAACGGGCTTAAATTTAATTAGGATTGACGAGGAAAACTCAATCAAATTATGGTTAAGGGCCTTTTGTGTGTGTGTGTGTGTGTGTGTGTGTGTGTCTGTCTGTCTGTTTGTTTGTTTGTCTTTGAAGGTGCCAAAGAAGGATCTATAGACTCCACACAGGCATACACAGTGTGTATTGCTATAGCTTAATAATGCTTTCCCTGTAACTAACCCTAAAACAATTCCAATCCAATTGTTTTAAATAAAAGTCCAATTTTCTTTTTTGTGGATAAAAATAATGAGTGGCATTATGATTCACCACAAGTTGTCCAAACTCTTTCACTAGTCATTTTTTTAATAAAAAAAAATCTTATGTTAAAAATATGTAAGTGGTATGAAACTTTAGAGCCTATATATAAAAGACAAAACAGACCTGCGTACCACTTCTGGTGAAAAATGTAAAACTTGCATGTTAGTCTGATTGGTGTTTATAAAGTGCCCTTAGTGTGTGAGTGCTTGTGCTATGATGGATTGGCACCCTGGCACCCAAATAAGGACTGTTAATGCCTTAAGCCCTTTGGTTGGCAGTTGGCACTGGCTTACCAGTGACTGATCATGATTAAACAGATAAGAAAATAAATAACTGTATGAGTTAATTAATAGCCTTTTAAATGTGTTTTGGAAGCTATTTCCATCTACTTTTATTGGGCATGTACAGTGCATCCGGAAAGTATTCACAGCGCTTCACTTTTTCCACATTTTGTTACGTTACAGCCTTATTCCAAA
>JAUZSU010020096.1:0-10784 GCA_034780255.1 Parotocinclus maculicauda
CTTAATTACAATGTAAAATAAGTCAAAGGTAGATTTAAGATAAGATATTGCATTCCGGTGTGATCCAGTGATAGTGGGACAGGGGGGGATCCTCCCGCTCCAAGAGAAGAGACCGGAGCACCTAGGACGTGTGTTCAATTCAATTCAATTTTATTTGTATAGCTCTTTTTACAATAGGCATTGTCACACAGCAGCTTTACATTGATGTATGAACAAGTGTCACAAATCGAGATTCTATTTGTCCCTAATGAGCGACAGTGGAAAGGAAAAACTTCCTGAGATTAAGAGGAAGAAATCTTGAGAGGAACCAGACTCAGAAGGGAAACCCATTATCTTTTGGGTAATAAACATCCTAATGTCAAAGTCTGTTTACTTCGCATACTCCGGGCTCCTCCCACATTCCAAAGACACGTCAGGTTAATTGGTGTTTCTAAAGTGCCCTTATTGTGTGAGAGCTTGTATATGAATGTGTGTGCCCTACTATGGATGGTGCCCTGTCTAGGGTTGTTCCTGTCTTGCACCGTGATCCTGATCAGAATTACGCGGATAAGAAAATGAACGCAGGAATGACACGAAACTCTTACAACAGAATCTTGCTCCTTCTAAATTTCTTTTCAATTCCTCATCCCAAAATGAATGTCAAATTAAAATTCCCAAAATGAAGTCTCCCATAATGAAATATCCCCCAATTTTAGTGAGTAGTGTAATTGATTTAATAAACTCTAATAATAAATTAACTCATTTAAAGCTTTTTTATAGACGAAAAGTATTCTGTTATTCTTCAGAAAAGGAAAACAATGTTTTCCCTCTGTTATTTAAGGCATGGTAAATCTAGAGAAGAGCACTTTGTTTGTAAGTTGAAAAATAAACCGTAATCAGGGATAAACCGTTCAGCCGGTGACCTGAATCAGTTGGTTTTCGGCGTGACCAGTCCCTTATAACGATTATTAAACAAAGAGTTAATGCTCAGCCGCTCACCTGTTTGTTTCCTGATCTGTTTAATGTTTATATGTCTTTGTATTAGTTAATAAAAGTTACAAACGTCACAACGTGTGTGTTTTTAAAATGTTGTACCATTTATATCTGAGATTTAGTATAAGAAAGTCTTTTTAGTGAATGCAATGCATTACAGTAGAAATGTGTAATGCTGTGTAAAGGTGTGATCTGAGTGGGGTGAGCTGCAATTTAGTATCTTTGCTTGTGCTTGAAACTTTGCACTAACTGGCAAAAGGCTCTCATTAAGATTGTAATAAAGTACAAATTAAAAATGTTTGCAGTGTTTGATAGTCTTTGGTTCATAAAGAAGCCAGGTACAAGCAGTAGCCTAGTGGTTAAGCTACTGGACTTTGAAAGTCCATTATTTAAATTCCACCTCTGTCAAGCTGCCACAGTTGGGTCCTTAAGCAAGGCCCTTAACCCACCACTGCTTAAATTGTAAGACTGTATGAGTTGTAAGTCGCTCTGAATAAGGGCATCACCTAAATACCGTAACTGTAAATGTAAATATTTTCAGTTATTGCACATCTCTAAGACATCCATTTCAGAATGTACCTTTATGTGGTGCGTTCCCTTTGACATAAACGCCAAAATGCATTTTGAAATCAATTGCCCCTAGGGGATGAATAAAGTTTTCTGAATTTATGGGGGTACTGACAGGCAGGCAGTCAGTAGACGTATGTATGGTAAAATCATGCTGGATAACATGGCTCATCGTATTTTATGCAGTCCATGAAGCCCGAGTGCACACTTGTTACTCCGACCAAAAAGGAGAACATGCCAAATACCAATACCAATGTTTATCAAGCGTTTTCAACAAACATTTCGAACACACAGTTCTACACACGTTGCCATTATTATTGTTCCATTTTTCCTATTTGAAAAACTGATGTAATTAAAGAAAAATGCAGAATAGATGCATTTTCACCAGGGCTTTCGCACATCTGCCCCCACTGCATTTGAATTTCACAATATAGAAAAACTTGTATTGCATAAACCAAACAAATGTATAAGATCCATTGGCCCATGGCTGTTCAATGTCCCCTGATATCAGTATGTAAATTGAAATGACATAACATGAAATGCATAAAGACACCCAACATTGGGCTTGTACACATCTGAAATATGACGTGTTAAAGGAGGATGCTGGGTTATATAGTGAGCTAGGGAAGGGAGGGGACAGGCTGAGCTCCTGTCAGCATGGGCAGCTACACTGTCTCATTCGCGTGCGGAGCGCAGGAGCAATCGGGCATGGACGATCACCCTCCGGCACACAAGTACGGATCAGGCTCTTACAAAGGCTTTAAGGACAGCTTAACTTTGTCTTCACGTTGCCCTTAAGAATGTCTTAAACAAACGTTGATTAGCTGTCAGATCTAAACTCATGGAACAGATCTTATCGTTCTCCAGAGCGCACCACAATTTCAACTGTTTACGCGCGAAAAAGCTGTAGCCTGGATGTTAATTATTTACGAATTAATTAGTAAACTCTGATAAACTATATAACACCATATTTATGAGCTGTTATGCGCGCAGTGAGTGCATTTTCTCACGCACAATGTCCCTGTTCTTCGTGCGTCCTCGCACTTCGGGGTCATTTTTGCTTTCTTCTCTGAACTTTCTCTTCTCTTTTTATACTTTGCAGCTGATGAAGCAGAGGAACTATCTTCGTCCCACCAACACCAGACCCTCGTCACCCTCCTGCTTTTGGACAGCAGCGGCATCCCCAGTACCGACCCTTCTCGCCCTTCTCCAGGCACCGCGGCCATCATGAACGCGCAAGTGGTGCCAGAGCACAAGCTGGCCCCGGTGGCCCCGCTGAAGCCGTTTGGGATGGAGAAGCCGGAGGCAGAAAAAAAAGACGTGGAACTGATCCTGGTCAAAGAACGCAACGGTCTGCAGTACACCAGCTCCCGGACGCACACCGAGCTGCCCGAGCGCGAGACCTGGGGCAAGAAACTGGACTTTCTGCTGTCCGTCATCGGCTTCGCTGTGGATCTGGCCAACGTGTGGAGGTTCCCTTACCTGTGCTACAAAAACGGTGGAGGTGAGAAAGACAGTGCATGTTATTCTAACTTTTTTATGCACGTTTCAGACTGTTCCATAATCAGCTCACTTGACTTCTTATGAATGCACAAGTATTTATTGGTTTATTTAACATCAAACATGGAATCAGTAAAAGGTTTTAGGATGAAAAGGTCTTAGGATGACACAGATACGAGACAACATCCAAAGCAATGTCTTTTAGAGTTTTTTTTTTTTAATCAGAGGTGCACTGAGATTCTGAGGTTTTTCATCTGAAAAACTGTTCGAATCTCTGAGAATGAACTCCTGATCCATATGTTAGACCAGGACCGTTCCTTTCTAGGACTTCTGCAAACGTTTTGGCTTTTTGGGCACCTTTCCACACGGTTTCTCAAGGTCTCAGGGGTTCACTGTAAATGCCCACTTCATCCAAGTTGCGGGTTACCTGGGCAGCACAGTGCAAGCAACCTTTGGAATGGGTCGCCAGTTCTTTGCAAAGCACATGCACACAAGCTCACTCACTAACACTTCCTCACACACCACACAAAAATCCATCACACATCCATCTTTGATGATTAAGAGTACCTAGAGTTATTTGAGTTACGTTTAGTGCATCTACAACTGCCCTTAAGTGAATTTTAAATCAACCACTCTTGTTGGTTTTAAATCTCAATACTGTGAAATGTGAAATTCGTGTCTACAAAATAATTCATGTTAATAAGTTTGCACATCGGACAGTGTAAAACCCTGCATTTATATCAGTGGAGTTTAAAGAACATACATTCATTTGCCACGTTTGACCTAAAATTAAAGGAACTTAACAAAATGAAATGAATACAAATTGTAAGGCATACATTCCAAGATCTACTGATGTTCAGAAAACCCTCCATTATCACAAGTTTGATTCCTGGCATGATTAGAAACACTGGTGCTGGAAGACTGATGCTGGCCTTGTGATGGACCAGAGTCCCATATAGGTCACCCTTATGCTTGCACCGTGTGTTTTCTGGAATGGGCTGTTATTCATTGGTAATAAACAAACGCTGTATTTCAATTGCAGTGGATTTAATCTCTTTTCCCTTCTTATCCTGCAACACTAACATCCATGTGAATCTTTTTTTTCTCCAGGCGCCTTTCTGATCCCCTATATCACGTTCCTGTTCATTGCGGGGATGCCTCTCTTTTACATGGAGCTGGCTTTGGGCCAGTTTAACAGACAAGGTGCAGCCACGGTGTGGAAGATCTGTCCTGTGTTCAAAGGTGCGTTGTTCAAATGCTCTTCTTTGTGTCCTCCTGGACGCCTTACTCTCTATTCCTACACCTCTGGAATGAAGCCACAGCTGCGTAAAAACAACCTTCTGCAGCTTTTGCACCATCTTATGAAGACTTTTAGTAACCCACGTAAACATTTAAATGCTTTACATTATAACTTATGGAATGACCTCAGGCTCAAAAGTAAAGAAATTAAAATATTAATAGAAAAAAATAATAGAATCAAACCATACTGCTTTTAAAAATCACCTGATGCTCACTTAGTTCTCAAACGGCTCGCCTTCTATGGGGTGCAGTATGTAAGAGGGGCACGCTCTTAAAATAACGGTAGCATTTTCTGTGACATTTAAAATTACCAGTGATTTTTTTAACATTTATCACTTCCAATTGAAGGAAAATATAAATGATGCATCTAAAATCACTAAATATTTCATTTCAATGTTCAATGCCCAAAAATATTAAAAATTAATATTAAATATTAAAAATTAAAAATGATATACACTCAAATATATATACGATTTAAATATTTCATCATGTCACATCTGAATGTGAAATATATATCAAAATTTTAAAAATTAAACATAAATCTGTAATATGTATTCAAGCTAAATATTTCATCTAAATTTAAATATAATATAATATATATTTAAACCTAAATTTTCTCGGTTGAGCTAAATATATAACCAATATGCTCATTATAGCTGCCGTGCACGGGAAATACCAAAATAAAAATATCTTGGCAGGCAAAAAAAAAAAAAAAGATTAACAAAAGCGATCTTTCATGGGGATAAATTGATAATGCAGTCGAGCTTTTATTTTGGTAGTTCCCGTGCACAGCAGCTCTAATTTGCTTATTGGCTAAATATTTAGTTTGACCTCAAATGTTTAGATTTAAGATTTAGATTTAGATTAAATGATTTATTATTGGAGATTTCACTGTAGATGTAACATTTAGAATTAGAATAAATATTTAAATCGTACATATATGTATCATGTGTTATATTTAACATTTAGATTTAGATTATATATAAGTATATCTAAGTATTATATAATTATTTATGGTTTGATTTATATTTATCATTTAGATCAAATAATTAATATTTCTATATGCACACCGCTCTCAAAAACGAGGGCATATTTTAAAATAAATATGACGCAATTAAAAAAGAAGGATTTGCTTTTGTTTCATTAAACAAGATCATCAAAAAGGAAATAAAGTCAATAAGTTGTTTGATTACGCAAATTAGATTGTGATTGAATTCGCAAGTGATATATTCATGGGGTGAATTTATTACAAGGATGTTAAACTGGACCAGATGTTAAACTGCCCCCACATTGCCCTTTCAGTACGGTGTATGATCACCCAGGAGTGCCGGAACACACCGACAGTGATGGGGCATGGACAGGATCAGATTATCCAGCAGTTCTAATGCATATTCATTTAAAAATATTTTCAAATTTTTGTGAGCAGTGTAGTATTTATCCTATAATTTCAATGTAGATTTATATTTAACATTTAAATGAACTATTTAGTAAAAAGCTTTTAGGTGCATCGCTTATATTTTCTTAGCCACTTTACAATCGGCAATGCTAAATGTAAGAAAATACTGGTAATGTTATTGCTAGATGTCCCAAAAACGCTGCTGTTATTTTAATGAGTGGCTCCTGAGGTGATCCTTTCCCCCCTCCTTTGCGCAGGTGTTGGCTACACTGTGATTATCATAGCTCTGTATGTGGGCTTCTACTACAACGTGATCATAGCCTGGTCCTTGTACTACCTGTTCTCCTCATTCACGTCTGAGCTGCCCTGGCAACACTGCAACAACACGTGGAACAGTGCCATGTGCAAAGACCCGAAGCATATCAACGGCTCTTCCTTCCTGGGCAACATAACTTCCTACGCCAAGTACAAGCGAACCCCTGCTGCAGAGTTTTATGAGTAAGTCCTGTCCTTCAGTAAGTCTGTTTCACCTCATGTTTTTCTGTGCTTATGGTCTTTTAGTTAGGCGAGGAGTTTGCTTTGGAGAATAAAGTGCACATGAGCATTAAGGAAGGTCTACGGTAACTGAATGCGTACAGTGTGTAGAGGTTTTAGGGTTGTCATTGAATAAATTGTCATAACACCTTGAAATATTGTTTCAACTCATCATCAATACTTAGTATAGTTACAGTACAATTTAATTTGATTTGATTTCAATGGCTCTTTTTACAATAGACATTGTCACAAAGCAGCTTTACATTATTACATGAACATTGTCACAAATTGGATTCCCCAATGAGCAAGCCAAATGGGGACAGTGGCAAGGAAAAACTCCCTGAGATTAGGAGGAAGAAACCTTGAGAGGAACCAGATTCAGAAGGGAAACCCATCCTCAGTTGGGTAATAAACATAATTAACATTATATAATTAAACAATTAAATTAAAACGTGTAATATTTGTATGTTGAGATTGAACAGAGAGCATCTCTGGGATAGCTGGTCGTTCCGTCTGATATCATCTCCCACTGCAGTAGTCATTTTGGGTGTCACGAATGGCCATGTCTGAGGGAGGGTAGGTCAGAGGGCGGAGACTATCCCCTAACGCTCCAACAGTGACAGTCATGGAAGATTTTTTTTTCTGTCTTTTTATTTTTCTTACTTCAAACTTTAATTCCTCGTCTTTGTTCAAAACAACGGAAAAGAACCAGTACCCGGTTAGCGACTTTCTGCCGGAGCTCGGCATGCTGATGGGGCTGCAATTCGCACAGTTTAGTGCAACGGATGTGTGAAATTGAGAGCCGTTCTGGTTATCACCGTGTGCCTTTCACTCCCTCTTCTGGTTAAGGGAGACAGTATGACTGTTACTACAGTGCAAACGTTTGGGAACTGCTACACAAATTGCTCAGATGTTCTCAAGTAAAACCGCGTAATGTGCCATTGCCATTTTGGAATGCATAACAAAGCACCGAGGAGCACAGCCTTCTTTTTCACTCCGAACAAATGTTTTTCGGCTCTTATATTGTTCATTAGGTGAATTCACACTCGGCCTGCTTTTACACCGTCGGTTATGTGGGTCATTTGCTGTGTCACAGGTTTCCACTTGCTGCAGAGAGCAGTGTAAATCGAAAAAGCTCCACTGCATGTTCCCAAGACTGCAATATCAGACCTTGTGTGAGCCAAATTCTGCTAAAAGTCACAAATGGTTAGAATTAGAGCACAAGTCTTTAACAATATTGTCCTGACTGTGTGAAAGTAATGACATGGCTGCTGGAATGTGCAAGCTTTTCCTTGTTGCTTGCCATATCTATTAGAAAAAGTGCCTGTAGCAGTTGAGTATTGTTCTACAACGGCGTGTTGTCTCAGCTTTTTATTGCGTCCTATTTTGGCAGCCGTCTCCCATTTGCACAATCTCACATTTTCCACTTAAATCGAGTATTTGTTTATTTTTATCGCTTCACTTCTATTGTTTGGGCTCGGTTTTCCTGAGTTAATGGGTGTTGATGGTGTGTGATTAATTAACCCATGCCTGTAAGGCCTGTTTTGTTGTAAATGGGCTGGAAGGCGTGAGCTGGATCAGATCCTGCCACTCATGGGATGTGCTGAGGGGTCTCGGGCGTTAAACGTTTTCGGTAGCAGAGCGTGGAACGTGTCGTCATTTATTGAGTCTAGCCAAAAGCATCAGATTGCTATCTAAAGTAGAACAGTTTAAACTCCAGTCCTCTGTGTCATGTTTGAAGTGAAACGTAGTGATTCAGTACTGTGTGTTATATCGTGTTACGTTCCACATGTAAATATGCACAAGGCAGGTGTAGGAAGCAATGGCAGGTGTTTGTTAAAGGCAAAGTCGTTAGGCAAATCCTAAACGATAGAACTGATAGGGGTTTAGGTGATCAGCAAAGTGCACAGGGAGTAAGGCAAAATCAGACTGAAGATAAACAAAGTCAACAATTGATAACCGGTATCACAATAAAGGAATGCTCAGTACGGCTCACGAGGGAATTCAAAATACTTTGTGTACTAACTCAAACCCTAATCCTACATTAACCCTAACCACTAACCCTACCACTAATACAGCTCTAAGCTGGAAAGTCATATCTAATGTCTGGGTAAGACTAAAACTTTCCATAAACTGTATTAAAAGTCACTGAAGTCTCTTCTTAAATATTCAAAATACTTTAAAATAATGTCTATCCCTACCTTAACCCGGAATCAACCCTAACCCCTAACACTCTGTTAACTCTACACCTACCCATAACAGAGCTCTTAAATGGAAGGTGATGTCTGTGTTAAACTGTGTACACCTTTCTTAACTCTGTTAAAAATAATTATTAACCCTCCACTTAACCCCTAACAGAGCTCTTAGATTTAAGGTGATTTCTATGTTAAACTTAAACTCTACTAACCCTAAACCTAACCCATGACAGAGTTCTATACTGTAAGTTGATGTCTGTGTTAAACTGTGCAAAACTCTTTTAAAAATGATTTCTAACCCTACACCAACCTCTAACAGAGCTCTTAAATGGAAGATGATGTCTGTGTTAAACTGTGTAAAACTCTGTTAACTCTGGTAAAATAATTATTAACTCTCCACTTAACCCATAACAGAGCTCTAAGATGTAAGGCGATGTCTGTGTTAAACTAAAACTATATTAACCCTAAACCTAACCCCCAACAGAGCTCTAAACTGAAAGTTGATGTCTGTGTTAAACTGTGCAAAACTCTGTTAAAAATGATTTCTAACTCTACACCTACCCCTAACAGAGCTCTTAAATGTAAGGTGATATCTGTGTAAAACTGTGTAAACCTTTCTTAACTCTGTTAAAAATAATTATTAACTCTCCACTTAACCCATAACAGAGCTCTAAACTGTAAGGTGATGTCTGTGTTAAACTGAAACTCTACTAACCCTAAACCTAACCCATGACGGAGCTCTAAACTGTAAGTTGGTGTCTGTGTTAAACTGTGCAAAACTCTGTTAAAAATGATTTCTAAACCCTACACCTACCTCTAACAGAGCTCTAAAATGTAAGGTGATATCTGTGTTAAACTAAAACTCTGTTAACTCTGTTAAAAAAGTAATTACTAGCCCTACACCTAACACCTAACAGAGCTCCAAACTGGAAGATGATGTCTGCGTTAAATGAAAACTCTGTTAACTCTGTTAACGATAATTGTAGGGATGTTAAATCAAACCACCCATGCACAGGGACATAAAATACAGCTACTTTTATAGTCCTTATATTTTGTATATTTTTTGTCTTTCTCTTTTCTCTTTCTCTTGATCTGGTTTGTAGTCTATTACACAGTAACACTTCAGAGTTTGTTTCCGTCAGCTGTCCTGGCTGCTGACTGCATCTGGAAGGAATTTCCTCTGTCTGACTTACAGCAGTCACTGAGCAACATAAATGCCAAAACAGGCTTCTGAATTCTATGGGTGGTCGTATACAGTACGTAGGTGTTCTTAATGAGTCACATTATAAGGCATAGGAGTCTTGCTTGTTCTGTGGTTGACAAGCTCTAATTTGCTGTGCATCGATGTGCAGGATTGAAGAGTGTGGTGCATACAGTGTCACCGACAGCATGTTGTAAAACAAGTGTGTAATTACTACATCAATTAACATGTTCAGTATGTAGTCTGGGAATTGATGTAAGCTTGTTCCTGCTTACTGTATACGTCTCAATGATGAATCTTTTGTACTACTTTCCTTTGGTTTACTACACTCCAGTGTGTCACACGGGGTAATCCCTGGTCAACTCAATGCTACTGGCCCAGCCCTCACAGCTCAAGAAACTCCAGGGTTGAAGGAATGGGAAAGCCCTCAGCAACGCTAACACAGACATACAAACAAAGGCATGTGACAGGGCCTGGGGGCTAAAACTGAACCAGGTGTCAAGGAAGACTATTCTTACTGTGTTCTGTCTTGCCAGGGAATTTCCCCTTTCCTTGAGTGTCCAGTGTTCCTTGAGTTCCTGACCACATCTGTCTACCTTTAATGATATTCAAGTCAATGATCCCTTGCTCTCATGTATCTCCGGTTCCTTCATGTGTTATGTGAGGCAGATGCATAACAGCATTATACAACTGGCTATTCCAATATGTGTAATTACTGTCATGTACCAGGTTGGCAGTCAAAACAACATTTTCAAAAAGATAGTTCAGTTCAATTGTTAAATCCTACCTCTATCCCTAGCCATAATTTTACCCCAACCCCTAACTCGAACCCTACCCTAATCCTATCACTAACTCTTAACCCACCTCAACACTACCCTTAAACTTAACCCTACCCCCAACTCTAACCCTACCCCAATCCTATCACTAACTCTTAACCCACCTCAACACTACCCTTAAACTTAACCCAACCCCCAACTCTAACCCTACCCTAATCCTATCACTAACTCTTAACCCACCTCAACACTACCCTTAAACTTAACCCAACCCCCAACTCTAACCCTACCCCAATCCTATCACTAACTCTTAACCCACCTCAACACTACCCTTAAACTTAACCCAA
>JAUZSU010020107.1:0-10784 GCA_034780255.1 Parotocinclus maculicauda
AGCAAACACAAAACCACAGATAAAAACTTGTCATGTCGGCAAGTAGGGACTCAGGCGGCTGATGCTCTAGTGTTACTTCTCGTTTTTGATGAGTATTCATCCGCTGAGTAAATACGTTATTCACTGTAAATCGTAATATTTTATGATTTATAATATTCCTTTATTGCTATAATTAATATTTTTTATATATTTTTTTTATAAATTTTGTGATTTTTTTATGTAAAAGTTCATCAAATACATGTATATGTATACGTTAACTATACCACACGTAATACGCATGTGCAGATCGAGTTCCGCAAAAACCCGCCAAACAGCGAAAATATATTTTTTCCATTAATATTTTTTGAAAACCCACGACGCACCGAGTCAGCGAAAGGTGAACCGTGAAGTGACGAGGGAACACTGTACTGCCCAAAATGTCCTCTTTTCCAAAACAAATGCCAGAAGGTTTGCCTGTGCAGGTTTTGTGTCTAGAAGGTATATGTTAAAGTAATTGCTACCTGAGAGAAACATCAAAGGCAGAATAACGAATTTGGAAGTATATGGACAGTTTGATTCTGAGTTGTTTAGCAGAGTTGTGTGAACTGATGAATCAAAAATTCAGGTGTATGATGATGCTCCAGAGAGGTGTTGTCAAAACCCTATTGAGAAGTTACTGCATCTCCATAATTAATTTACCACAATTAAGCTTGGATGAAGAAGAGACTTTTCATCTACTGGTACTGGTGAGCTGCTTCATAGTGAAAACTCAGCTCATGTTCATGCTCTGCTCAAGTTCATTAGACTCATCTTTTGCTCTGGTCAAAGACCAGATTTAACTGATCTCACCTCAAACTAACCAGAATCCTTTTCCAGAAATATGTGAATAGGCATTTTCACTAGTGCTCTTGAACCTTTGGCTTCCACTGCGCATATAAATGCATTAATCAAGACACCAAAATGGCAGTAATCAAAATGGTTGGTGTAATATTATTGTCTGATCTATATAAGACTGACTCTCTGTGCTGTCTGGCTCCTCCAACACACATGAAGCCATCGATCACTTCTTTTCATGGGTCAATCAAAGCAATACCTCCTCGAGTGGAGCTGCAATTAATTGTGGTGGATAATAAGAAAGCCATTTTATATAATAACAATCTTGTTGTTTGTCATTTTAGATTGTAAGTATTGTTTGTTTAACATCGCTCAGGCCATTCAATGACAGACAGACACAATGCTATTGCAGACTCCACACAGAAAGGATACAAGTCGTTCCACCCTGGGATCAAACCCAGGAGATATATAAACAGAATATATGTGTCCATGCAGAGCAAACAATATCACACTGTCCATTAAACGCTGAGATGTTTTCTTCTGCACAAACCTTACCTGTCTGAGCTTCACTAACTGTCAGCAAAGCTTGTGTGTCACATTCAATTACTTGTCCAAAGCTGTTTTACAATAAGTGGTGATCATGAGTTCTGTCAATACAGCAAGTGCACAGTTATGCCATAGACACCGAGAGACACCCAGGGTTCAACGAGTGTCTGTTAACTCTGTGTTGAGGCTCTGAAGCAGATTTTGCATGCAGGCTATGCTGTTCACCAGAAGGATGTTTATATTCGATGAATGACCAGTGTGATATTGCAGTGAATTTTCTGATCATTTAAATCACTAAAATGTGAATTCCAACAAAATTCATGAATAAGACTATGGCAAATGTTCAATTGGCACATTTTCATGAAATTGTGGTGAAGTTTGGGCTTCCAATGTTGACGTAAAGCAATGACCTGTGAAGTGCACCTATGTGTGTTGAGCCCACGAATGCCTAATTTGCCTGTATGTCCATGTCTATGTGTGCACAGTATGTAAACGTGACCCGTGTGTAAATTTCAGGTTTGCATGAGTGTTTATCTAACACTACGAGTCCTGTCTCCCCTGCAGGTTTTTTGCAGGCGGCCCGGTCTACCTCTGATGCCTCTGATGCTGGGGCAGTCCTGACAGGCTTGTCAGGCCATGCGTGTGCCCTTCGTCTGTTCACTGCTGTTGTCTGTCTCTCTCTCTGCAAGTGGTGTGACTACTAAAAGCGTCTTTGTGTTCTCTCAGGCCGCAAAAACAAAGAGACGGGTGTGCCCACTGCTGCTGACCTTCAACACTCACGGATTGAGCTACGAGCGAGACCTCCCTGTGCTCCGCGGTCACAGCCTTCCCTTGTTCTCTCTGCTCCCTCTCTGTTCATCTTTCTCTCTTTTCTCTCTAGAGTTCTCTTTCCGAGCAAGCCGTGTCCTTTGCCCTTTCTTCTGTGGCATCTCGAGTCTGGCCACTATCTGGCTAAAGTGGGTGGACTTGTGTATTTGCATATAGGGAATTTGTTTGCTGATAAGGTGCAAACAGCCTGTCTACCAGTATGGTTATTCTCTGTTAGTATAAGCTATTTATTTACAGTGCTGCTTTGGATCATTTCAAGTGTCCATCTTGCATCAGTAAATAAAAAGTGATGTACACAGTGTCATACAAATTGAACTATGAACAAAGAACTATGTACAGCCAGGGATGCTTCTAAATCTTTTTTGCAAGTTCAAACCAAGTCTCAATGCTTTGAAAGTCTCACGTCTCTCATCAAAGGTTCAAAAGAGTCTTTTATGGGTAAAATGCAGGAATGCCACCTGGTCTGCCCATACATTTTAAGCATTATGGTACTGTCTCCCATTAGCACAGTATCAAGTATCAAAACTGATCAGTTGTATAATCACTTTTAAATGTGGTCAACAATTCAAAGGAAAAGTGAGCTGGCAGAAATGCTGTAGCAAAACAGATTACCATTCTACACCATTCTGTAGCGAGCTGAAAAGAATCGAGATTCCAGAGGCTAGCTCTGCCAGCCAAGAACAGAACGCTGAGGCTGCAGTAGGCACAGTCTCATCAAAACTGGACAGTTGTAGCCTGGTCAGTCAAAGCTTGATTTCTGCTGAAATGCACAGATGGTAAGGTCAAACCTTGGCACCAACAGCATGGACCCAACCTGCCTTTTGTCAGCGGTCCAGGTTGGTGGAGGCGGTGTAATGATGTGTAGAATGTTGTCTTGGCACAATTTGGGAACATATTTTTGCAATCCATGCCATTAATTGCTGAGGCTGCTTGGAGGGCAATAGGAGGCCCTATACAGTATTAGCATAATGTTAATAATAAAGTGCTTGGTGAGTGTATATGGATATAGCAGCAGGTGTGTTGGTCCCACACGATTCACAATGAAGTGTGATCCTCAGTATGCTGTGTTCTGAAGGCTACAGAATGAGTTTGTCATTGAGTCCAAGGTTTTCCCAAAGGTCCTGTGCTTTAGAGACCAATGTTTGATTCCTAAGTTCAAATGTGCTAGAGGCAGTGGTTTGATGGGCAAGGTAGTCTGTTGTAGAGGCCAAGATTTGACCTCAGGGTCCTATGTCCTGGAAGCAAGGCTACGATTCTTAAGGTCTTATGTCTGAAAGGTCCTACATTTAATTCTCAAGGATTTGTGCCCTGGAATCCTGGGTAATAGGTAATAGGTTTTAATCCTTATCTTTGGTTACTCCGTAGAGGATTTTTGGTGGTCATTTTACCATGTCTTCTTTGTACTCGCTGTTTTCCTCCAAGCCACTAAACATGCCACCAGATAGAATTGACTATTCTTTATTACTCCTAGGTGTTAATGACTAAAAGCGCAACCTGTCTCAGTCATAGTTTCTATCCGCTTTTCCTTGGAAAAGTTGCAATGGCAACTGGCTAAGAAGGTTAAATCAGGCTCCTCTATCCCTCACCACGAATTCCAGCTCCTCTAGGGGGATCCCCAGTTGTGTGATGGAATGCCATTAGCAGGCCAGAGATGCTGTAGGGTCTTTCCAGTGGGATGAGCCTGAAACGGCTCTAGCAGGAGCTGCTTCGCCTTATGAGATGGCAAACTCACCTCAGTTCGACACCTTGAGGAGAGTGTATTCCTGGTTTGTGTTCATTGTTTCTGGGATAGGTTCCACGAGAACATTTTCTAGCTTTCCCAAAGATAAATAAATGTATATTTGGTTATTGTACTGAGACAGCTCCTGTGACTTGGAAGCCAGCTGCGGAAGGACCTGGGTTAAGAACCCAGATTAAACTAAAATGTAAAAGACAACTGCAGTTAACGAGCAATTTACTTTTACTTACTACCTATGTCTGTATAGTTCTGTGAGTCTTGGCAAGGACACCATTGGATTCAATATACTATTATTTTATCATTGGTATAATGACAATACCATATGAACAATGACCATAATTATTTCTCATTCTCTATATTAGAACACAAATACAAAATACATAAAATTTGTATGCAGTACAGTTTTAATATGCTGAAGCTCACACAGATGGAAATTAAGGTCAGTGGGAAAGAGTATTATGGAGCAACAAAAACTGAAATCTGAAATCTTATATACAAATGTTATAAAATTATATGTATATAAACAATGGCTATATATATATATATATATACACATGTAAACATGAAAATATACACACACATGAAAAATGCTGAATTAAATTATATATATATACATTAGTTGTGTTCCTATCGATCACCTATATTTATCGGACGATTTCGGTGACAAAGCATGTGATCGGTGTATTCAAACTACTGATGTAAAGTTTGCATCCTGCAACACATGCAACGAAAAAATACAAGGGAAACACCTTAAAATGCTTTAACACAACTAATTTAATACATAATTTAAAGAACAAACACTCGGTGGAGTACGGCGGGTTTACGAGGTAAAAAAAGTGATTCTAAGTATGATATATCATCGTAGTCACTAATAACACTTACCGGTATATTATTAAACCAACTCCAGTGTTCATACAATGCAACAAATAATTTATTTCATTTAGTTAGAGGTGCTTTGCAGAGAAACGAGTAAAAGGAACACCAAATAGAAACATTTAACTTAGAGGAGCTAAGTTTATCAGTAACTCAATATATCGAGTAACATTAGTAGAGATGGCAGAGTCAGAACACTTTAGGACTGCTGCTTTAACTTTATCATTTGTGGGGACTGTGCTAGACTAGCAAGGTACTGGACTATAGACCAGAAGGTTAAGGGTTCAAATCCCATCTCTGCCAAGCTGCCACTGTTGGGTCCTTGAGCAAGAACATTAACCCACAACTGGGTGGATTTTAAGACTGTATCCGTTGTACATCACTCTGGATAAGAGCATCTGCTAAATGACATTATAAACATAATGTATTGTTGTAGATATAATGTATATTGGTTCATACCAGATATGTGTTTCTTTTCAGAACTGAGTTGAACCCTAATCAATATAATGTATTGCTTCAGGGATTAGCCTCACAGCTCCAGAGAACTGAGGTCAAGCTCTGGCCAAGCCACTGCCTGTGTGTTGTTCCAAAAGACATTCCAAAGACATGCGTTAGGTCAACTGGCATTTCTGAAGTGTCCCAATGTGAGTATGTTTGTACATGCATGAACCCTGTCCTGGATTGGTTCCCCTGCCAGAGCTTAAGCTGGGTATTTACAGTTAGCTTGTGCCTATTTACAGTCATTGTATTAGCTTGTGTTTTCACAGAGCAACTTATTTACAGTAAAATATTTGCAAATATTAGTTGTTCCACTCATGTCATTTTAATAAGTCTTAGAAACCCAATGTAACTTATGCAGACCACTGGCTTGTTGTTGATTAAATGAAAAGCCATTTAACCTCTGCAGGAAGTAAGCTAATAGAATCCTTAACAAGCCCATTAAGATTTGAGAACTTAACAAATATACTTGGATTTGGACATCAGGGATTAGATTGTAAGTGCTCTACAGTGTAATTATTATATTATAATATATATATATATATAAATTCAAATATAAGACAGTGTGTAGGGATATGCTTCTGCCTGGTGGCCAGTTATATACAGTGGTGCAAAAGTCTTAGGACACCATTTGATTTGTTGCTTTAGCAATGTTATGATGACCATACATGACATATAATCGATATCTGGACCCAAAAATGTCAAACTTGCATGTGTGACTCATAATGATCTTTATTCCAATCTTTGTGAGATTTAGCATATCTTAACTTTTTTACCCTGCTTCAGAAAAACAGTTTTTTAGGCTGTTACCCTTCCCAAAAGTCCATTCCTGATCAAGTTCTTCAAACTGTAGAAGGGTCAGCTTGCCATCCCGATGAAGACGATATTGCTCAAATGTAAGGGGTTTGTTTGGCTTATTTAACGTCGCTGTTGACATCAGTGGCCATTTCAGTGACACACACACAAGGTTATATCCATATCCAAGGTTATATCCATATCCAAGGTTATATCCATATCCAAGGTTATATCAGGACTAGTCATATATATACATACACTCAAGCCAATTCCAATTTAGAGTAATTGATTAACCCGACACGCATGTCTTTGGACTGTGGGAGGAAACCGGAGTACCTGGAGTAAACCCACACAGACATGGGAAGAACATGCAGACTCCACACAGAAAGGACCCAAGCCGCTCCACCTTGGTATTGAACCCATGACCTTTTTACTGTAAGGCAGTGGTGCTACCCACCAAGCCACCGTGCCTATAGTAACCTATAGAAGCTGTTTTTTTCTGATTTTTTAAAAATGTTTTTAATACTGCATATCAGTTTCCTTTGGACTCTGGTTGTATTCAAATAAAGAGACCGAAGTAAAAAAAAATATATGGTCTGGTCATTGTACCATGGTTAAATTTAATCTAATGGTAATCTAATGGTGGCTTAAGACTTTTGCACAGTACTGTGTGCTCATTTGGAGCTGTGGATCCAGATAGTTATACAGCTGCTTTGAGACAAAAATCTGTTGTGAAAGCGCTGTAGAAATAATTTGACTTGGCTTGATATTGGAAAAACCGGTAAAGTGGTTACTGACGATGACTGAATGTGTAGTGGATATTGTTTTATCTACAGTATAGCACTCCTAATAATAAAATAAAGTGTGTATCTGAAAGACTCCTAAAAAGAAGTTTGGAGATAATGCCTCTCCTTCTGTGGACCAAAATAGGTGCAGGTGCTCCTTAGACATCTATATTAGCCATGGGCCTTCTTATAGGTAATAAAAGTGCATGGCTATCCGTAGGCTCTCTAAATCCCTTGAATGCATTTATTCCTATGGTTCTTTTCTAACTAGGAGCCTGAGGAGTAAAGGTAGGCTGAATCCAGTCTTGTGTTGCTCCTAAACTGCAGACAAACTCCCAGCTGACAGCAGTGTTCATTTCCATTCCAGATTTGTACTTTTTTATCACTGAGATTTCTCTAATCCACTGTAGCCAACTAAACCAATGCATTTCACAGCCATATTCGAAATACTCATTTAAGATTAAATTAAATACCAGCTAGAGACAAGCAACAAGAATTGTCACTCTATATGTAAAGTTGTACCTAATTTTAGTTCTCTCATACCATGCTGGCTTTCAGTGGCTCAATGGTTAGGGAGCTGAATAAATCCTGAAGGTTGTGAGTGCCACCAAACCGCCAGCATTGGTCCCTTAATCAAGACCCAAGCTCAATTGGAGAAGAACTTCTGCTTAATCCTCTAAATGTTAACCAAAGCGAAGCAGCTAGCTGATTCCAGCTGGAAACAGCTGAGAGCAACTGGTTCCCCTCCCCATCTCTTGTTCCGTTGTTTTCCAGTTTCCCCGTGTCTCCCGAGACCTCTGTGTCTCCTTTGACACACTATTTCTTTCACATATTCCATTGTGTGGCTTCAAGCGCTAAAAAGACAGCTCACCACAGTGACATCATTGTTTTTGAGAAACGCTAGCTAGAGATCATGCCAAATTCTGCGGAGCAGTCATGCGGGACAGTATTAATAGATACGCAGGCAAAAGGCTGCACATGTTTGTGAGGCTCTTGTCAGAAAATATGCTGCTGGCCGAAAATGTATTCCTAGTGAAACGTTCGGCTTGTTCCCTGTTTCAGGTTGCTGCATTCTTACACACTGCTCATTTGTTCCTCTAGTCAGCCATCTCAGCACCCAGCCAGCAGACAAGTTTTAGTTCCTGGTACACAGAAGAAATGTGGAAGGTTCTGAATGGAAGGGAAGAATATCACACCCACCATGCTCAGGGCTGTATTGATCTCCTGTTTTATTGATCAGTGGAAGGAAATTGATCTGTCACATTCTGTACTAACTGGCTTCTGGGAGTGTCTATTTAGTGCAGGGCAGAAAATCTGAACCAAATGACTGTAGCGAGGTTGATAGGAAACATCTCTGAGAGTCATCGACCAGTAGAGTTGTAGCTGTATAAGCTTATTTAACAGGGTCTTTGAGACAGGGTCAATCTGTTCATCTAGCCTGTGGAGTGACTCCTGCGTCGACTAAGGCATCAGGGATTTTTTATTCATCAACCCATCCATCAATCCATCCATTTACCTTCCCACTCAGTCATCCATCCATCATCGATTGGTACATGTCTACTCCTCTTCATCCTTGGGGTAGCAATAGGCATTACATTGCATGCACAGATTTGTAAATCTGCAGTTCAGTTTTAGTGGTGTTTGTTTTTACTTATGCTTAAATACTTAAACAAATGGTTTTACTTCAATGGATATAAAGTGCACTACATACTGTAGTTCCTACAATGCCATGCATAAAGCGAATTTGTATCGATAGGTCCAAGCAGGTCCAAGATAGGTTGTGTACTCTGATGGCTATAAATTCAGAATAGGTGTTATATAGGTCAAAGTCAAAGGCAAATTTATTTATATAGCACTTTTTACAATGGTGCATTGTCTCAATATTATATTACAATATTATATTATTTTAAAAGGCCAATTACAAATTGAGCAAGCCTAGGGCAACAGTGAGAAGGAAAAAAAATCCCTGAATATAGAAGGAAGAAACCTTGGGAGGACTCAGACTCAAAAAGGGACTCGTCCTCCATGGGTGCTGACAGAGACCCAATAAAAAGCTGCTCACAGACTGCAGATGCTGTTTGGGGATCTGCATGGCCTTCAGGCAATAGTACAGTTAGTATACGTAACAATGGGGTTTACTGCTGATTTAATTCAACAGAAATGTCTCATCATTCTGTTACATCAGTATGCGCTTAAGGTTCAAAGACTTTTTTTAGAAAGACTATGAGATTTGGAGAGACTTTGGTGAGTACTTTGGATGTAAAATTGGGGCAAAAGGCAAACACTGGGCTCCTATTTGTTGTACAATTATACTGTGAGCTTGGCACAGAGGTCAATCGAATGTCAATGCCATTTACAGTCGAGAACAGAAAGATCACGTGACTTCTCTCTGACCATGTATCCGGTTTGAGAGGCACACAATGACAGTTTGCCAGTACCAAATCCACCACAGACATGGAGCCTAGATAAGGCCGATGAAGATGCCACAATGCATGAACCAGACATTTTTATTAAACGACACTGATATAACTGTTGAAAGCTACCTTTTCTCATCTGATAACCCAGACAGAATTAAATAATCTGGTCAGAAACACAGATTTGCTGGGGATGTGGAGTGGGTCCAGGTTTTTGCATAAGACTTTATGTTGATCCATAAGAATAAATCTATTTGTCTCAGTGTACTTACCACAAATGATTTGTTGTCATTATTATCATCATCAATGTTTATTACTAGATAATTACTTACTCTTGCAGGTTACCTATTTTATAACTATATTACTCGAGTAATTACTTTTTAATGGCTCTCTTTGTTACCGGGTGGCACAGCAGTTCTCCTTCGATGCTCTGCTGGTTTATTTGCGACCTATGGATCTGTCCTTTATTATGGTTGGAGTTGTTGTTTTAGCAATAGTATATTGACCATATATAAAATATTATCAATACCTGGACCCAAAAAACTTCACACTGGCTCATACTAAAACTTGACTAAACTGATTTGTATTTTATTTTTTTGTTGTTGTTGATTATTTCAATAACGCATACAAGTGACCTGTATTTGTATTCTAATAAAGACACGAAAGTTGCTAAAATATATATATTTCATGTGTTTAATATTTAGATATATTAAATATGATTGCTGCACATTATTGTACATGTAAGTTACTAAACAGAAAATAGGTAAATTAAAAAATAAATTCAGTAAGTTTTTCACAAATCCTAGCCTTCACAAATGATCCACTCATGTTGCTCTCACTTGCTCTGATTATTGCTAAACTGATTAAATAAAACCAGAGTAGACTATTTGTATGTCTACTTCTTTTCTCTGTTTCTTAGGTAATGTAACCCAAAGGTGAGTCCAAACATCTATTGCCATCTGGATGCACCGTTTCAGTTACACCCCATATCCATGGAGATAGGGGGCGAGTTCAGCTAGGTGACGGAGCTCCAAATGGCTTTAACATGAGCTTAGCTGTCATGCACAAAATATCCTGTCATCCTCAGCCCTACCATCTGTCCTGCCCAATCACTTTACAAATAATATTCAGTATAGACAAGAACATCATGAACCTCAGTTATTTATCTAGCCAGTCAATTTTATTTATCATACCCAGTAAATAATAACCAAGCTTTTCCAGTAAGATGTCTTCATGCCGGGGTGCTGAACAGCAGGTGTTTCCCTGGAATGGGAAAGAAAAACACGCTGCACTTTTATGGACACTTCTCAAGGACACACAGATAAGGCCCATAGCAGGCAGAGGGGAAACAACCTGAGGAGATCGAGCATAGCTAAACAGCTCTGTGTGTGTGTGTGTGTGTGTGTGTGTGTGTGTGTGTGTGTGAGTGAGAGTGAGAGTGAGAGTGAGAGTGTCCGAATCAAGTTATATATCATTGACATTTTTACTTTGAGG
>JAUZSU010020118.1:0-10783 GCA_034780255.1 Parotocinclus maculicauda
ACGGTGCCTCGAACCTAGGCTCGACCGGAATCGGCCGGGTCTCAGACCTGCCCAGGCTAGAACCAACGGCACCGATGTAACACACATCCGCAGTTCCTCCGGGAGCTGCATTTTCTAGTTGTATCTGTTATACATCAATGCGACAAACTGTACTCAACACATTAATCACCTTACACATGTAAAGTGGTAGTATTTTCAGGGTCCTGTTTATGGCGTTGCATGAGACTGATCTGAGGATTGTGCAGTAGATATCATAAATTGAGAAGAGGCGGTACAGTGCGGTGAATGTCTTGTTCAAAATGTAATATACTGGTCGCAAAGCAGATTTTAATGACAGATTGCATTTGAGTGTGTGAAAGTCATAGCGTGAACAAAGCAGCAGAATTTGAAGGTGCATCGAAGCGTACATTCATACGGATCTCCCAGCAGTGGTGAAAATTCCAGCCAGCCTACAAGAAATTCTCATCTGAATTGTGGCAGAAAGTAGGTAAATAAAAAGCTACATTTTAGTCACAGGTAACTCTTTTGTCCAGTGATTATTCATTCATTCATTCACTATATTCTGCTTAATCCACAACGGGTCGCGGGCCAGCCGATGCCCACCCGGCAACTCTGGGCGCAAGGGCAGGAACAACCCTAGACGGGGCGCCAATCCGTAGGGCACACACACACACAAACACGTTTTAGAGACACCAATTAACCTAACATGCATGTCTTTAGATTGTGGGAGGAAACCTGCGGAGGACCTGTAGACTCCACACAGAAAGAACCCAGGCCATTCCACACTGGGATTGAACCCGGGACCTTCTTGCTGTGAGGCAGCGGTGCTACCCACCGAGCCACCGTGCTGCCCTCCAGTGATTATATTAGATTATATATAACACAAACTGAATTACAAACAATGTTTATTTTTTTTCTAACTGCCAATATTAAGCTTTGGGACTTATTTGAGACAGAAAGTGAACAGTTTGTACTCGTAGTCAACGTGTTGGATTTTGGACAAAAGACATGGAGTAAAGGAGTAAAGACATGAATGAGCTTCATAAGGCCACCTCCAAAATAAAAAGGTTCTTGGGTTGCTTGGTTGTCAGCAGTGACCACAATGGGCATGTGAGTGTCAGAACTGGACCTAAGAGCAATGAGTTCCGTTTTCTTTTCCATCATGTGCTTCCTGGAGAACCTGTCACCGTGATGCACTGTGAAAAGATGATAAACCAGTGGAGGGAGTGTGATGTTCTTGGTAGTAATCTGCTGGGAAATCCTGGGTCCAGACATTTTTAATTCACAATTTGACGTCCAACCTAAATATTGTTACATTCCAAGTGGCTTTAATGTATACATTATTCTTAGCACACACACTAATTTAATTTAATTTAGAATGCAAATCAAGTTGAGTAAATTTAAACAAGGGATCAAACTTGGGGTAGAACTTGTAGTTCTACAAATCATGCCAGGAATAACGTATTTGTATTTCACAAAACCATGATACGTAAGATAACAGTGCAAAATATTATTGTACAGGATAATAAAATATTTAAATGTGATTGTGATATTGTTATTGTCATTGAAACAACTGCCAATATAAATCTATCCATTATGCTATTCCATTCAATATTTTATTTATGTTACATTTACTTAGTATTACTATTATTACAAACTTAATTCTTACAATGAACATCTAAGCCTCCCAGGGAGGTTGGGTCTTGAGTCCTTACAGGGTTTCTTCCTCACAGGGTTTAGACAGTTTTACCATGCCACTGTCACTTTAGGATTGTTCATTTTAGGTTTGGCCATAAGAGATAAAATAATACTGTAATATTGTGAACTTGACTTGATGTTCAGGTCTGGCGAAGATGTTTTGATTGATGTTAATAAAATTTTCAATAACACCACATTGTGTATATATAGATTTGATATACGGTACATTATACAGCTAGACAAGTAAAATTACTTCAAATTGTTTCTTGAGTGAGCAGGCATGTCTTATTTGGTAAATTCAATTAGCTTTAATTTCCTTTTCCTCGCTTCCTTGCCATGATACCTGTCCTTGCATTCCTGGCTAAGATCATGAAAAACGTATGAAAATAAAGAAATGGGATTCTCTTTCTTTCACTACATCTTGCAAATGACTTCTTATCGGTCTCATTCTTTTACAGGTGCACCACTATATTATAGTGCTGTTGAGAAGAAAGATGGCTTGATGTAGGGAAATGGGCATTTATTATTTACATTTATAAAAAATGAGATAACCAAAGACTGTCACTCCTATGGGTTTATCTGCCATGAGATAAGGTAAGAACAGAATTCTCTAAACCCTACAACGGAAGTCTAAGAGAAATGCTTGATTTTTAAATGCCCTGAAAGTAAATTCTTGCCTGCTAACAAAAGTTTGAACTCAGTAAGAAAACCTACAAAAATGTTTCCTTCCACTTGTGTTTTGTTTGTGGTTGTCCAATGGAAAAAAATAAATAAATAAAAATAAACAAATATATATGTATATATATATATATATATACTGTATATATATATATATATATATAATTTGTTTCCCAAATATTGAATATATGTATTGTTTGGGGGTTTTTTTTGTGTTTTTTTTTTATATATTTGATACATGACATGAACAGTGATTACAGATGACTCGTCTCTGGAGAACATGAGAAGATTTCACACAGCCGACATTTTCGCTGTTAATCTGCTGCTGCTCTAAATGAACATGGCTGAGCTGACCCTCACTGGAATTAATCAGCATTTATAATGACTTTATTCATTAATTTAGGGTCACAGGGAGGCATTTTTAGAACTATTAAAATTATGTATGGGTTTCAGACTTTTTCACTCCCTCACATACCCCTGACTCGAGCTGTCCCGAGCTGACAGTAGTCCCATTTGCTGGTGTACCCATTCCTTTAAACCCATTCTCTGCTATACAAAAGCATTATTTGAAGAAGATAAGAGACAAGTAAGAAAGAGACAGAAAGAAAGACGGACACGTATAGCGAGAGAACTACAAAGACAGCATCCTGATCTTTGTGCTTAGTGGACCTATAAGATTTATCTGAAGGCTGAGCTTTACAATCTACCTTACCTCTTTCACTGTTCCTCTTTCAGTTTCATGCAGTGTCATGCAGTGCTCTGGCAGAGCGTTAAAAAATTCTATATAAAATATATTTCACCCCAGACTACTCTAAAGTGCATCCTTGCAGGATAGGTGTAGAAAATGACACAACAGTGACTTTTCCATTGCCCATGGTGGGTTAAACGATTGTAAAATACCACATATGGTGGTGTATGGTGGTAGCGGTCCACTACTGCCGCTAAAAAATAAATAAATTAAAAAAATATATATTTAATTTAATTAATTAAAAAAAAACATTTCAATAATGATTTTGGCAGCCTTTGCAAAAAGTCCACAACGTAGCATGCGACTTGTCTTGTGACTTTTGACTCACCCTGTATGTGTGTGTGTGAGAGAGATTGTGAATATGTTTATGTAGTAGATCTAACAACAGGCCACTGAGTCTCTCACACGGAGTGCTCTATGGTGACCATCAATTTTGAAACTTCAATCTGAACAATCAGACAAATTAAATCCTATAAGATTAATCAATTTGAACTTAATTTGATTAAAACCGCTAAACTGACTGACAACATAATTAGACAGAACACAACACCTCATGATTATCTACACAATGGTGTCTGTAGAAGAAGAAACTATAAGAAGTATGAAGGATAACAGGGCTGTACAAGCCCAATATAATACTGTACAGTACAAGGTAACATATTTAATGTAAATGAATAGATGTGAACTTGAATATCAAGTGAAATTGATATGCCACCTTAGAAGCAGCATATTCTATGAAGAGCATTCATTTGTAAAGGCTTCAATGTAAAAGCCTTAAAATAACCAAATGGCTGAGTCAGGCTCTGTCCGGGGCAGTTCATCACTCAATTCCCTACAGATATTTAGTGCAAATTTTGCTGAGCGTATATCAGCATGTGTAGAATTTTAAAACTCAATTTAGGGTTTGGGGCTGAACAGCATGATGATCATTAATTCTATTTTTTTTTTTTTTTTAGCTTGAAGCAGTGCTTCCTGTATGCTCACTTTACCCGCTCAAAAACAGCTGAGCACTGCAGGCAGTTAAGCACATTCTTAACTCAGTATTCAGCAATTTATTCAGCAGTTTATAGTTGGCACACAACGGCATCTGCACCATTTTGACAGTGATGAGAGATTAAACTGGTATCTTCTCTGGATGGACAAATGATGCCTTTATTCATTATCAGTCTATGTTTTGGTTAACTTTTTCCACTAATAATGTACACACTTTTTTCCCCTTCTAATTCTCCCTTTCTTCCCCTGCCAATTATAATAATGGATTTTCCTTAATCTTGTTTAACCACAGCTTATCCTGGTCAAGATTGTTTGGGGGGGGTGGAGCTTAACATAAAATCCACTGGGCAGAGGACAGCATGTATAGAGAATAGGACGGCAGTGCATCGCAGGGCTTGGCAGAGGGTACTGCTGCACCACTGCAGGATGATATACCTGTGCGGATTCCCCTCCTTCAGACATGGGCAATCGTGCCTGTCTGACCGACTGAACCAGAAGACGCTGTGCCTTTTTAATATGATACCCATAACAAAGCAGCCATTTCTGTCATGTTCAAATTAGTCAGAGGCTTTAAGCTAATCACAGCAGACTGGATACTGGAGACACTCAAATCCAGAAAGACTCACAACTTAGGAAAACAATCTTACAAATTACAGTTCAAGCAACTTAGGGTTAAAGCCCTTGCTCGTGTGCTATGCACATTGCCATGCAGCACTGGCAGAGCCATGACTTGAAACCTCAACTTGGTTATCAGTCCAGTGCGATAACCGTTGCGCCCTTACCACAAGGTCACAATACTCATTTTTTTAATTAATACTTGTAATACTTGTTTCCCATCAAAATGGCCAAGAGCAGTGGCTGTGTTCCTCTAGAAAATAATGACTCCAGGGAAATATACTGCTCACAAAAATGAGGGGTTATTTCAAAATGAATATGAAGCTATTAAAAAAAGAAGCTTTTGATTTTATTTATTAAACAAAATCATTAGAAAAGTAAATTAAAAGTCAAAGTTTTTCGTTTACACAAATGAGATACAACTCAATTATTGTGATTGAGTAACAAATGCCCCACATTGACTGTTCAGTAGAGTGTGGGGTCACCCATGACTGCCAAAACACACTGACAGCGATGGGGCGATGGGATCAGATCATTTTGAAATATCCCCAAATTTTTTGCCTTGCCTAAGGAATAGTTTTCTCTATTTTGTCACAAAGACTAAACAGATATCTAAAAAGGGGATGGCTACGTCGACACCAGCTGCCATAAGGTGAAGGGTTCCAGGCTCCCCAGGGTGAGTGAAGCACTTTGAGTGCATTTGCATGCACTTAATAATTCGATAACTGATTACAATCTGATTTTGTCAGTATCTAAACAACGAGTAAACTTGCATTTAAGTAATCAGATTATGGGGAAGTTTGGTGTTTACATGACTCAGGCAGAAATCGGATTTCTACTGTGCAACCAACCAATAATCGTATAGAAAAATGTGAATATAAACCTTACAATGTAAAATTAAAACTCATGTACATGCACAAACTGAAAACACTGATTTGTAATTGGTGTACATGCAATGAGTAATCCAATTACTAGAGTAAAATCCATCTCTCTTTAACAGATTTCTTAATTGTTGTGTTTTTATGGGGTTTATATGACCAGTTGAACAATCAAATAGCTGCAGAAATCAGATTATTATTATTATTCAGACTATATTATTATTGTTCAGATTATTAAGTGCATGTATACACACTATACATGTGATTTGGAAGCACATCAAATTGACCAAGCATGTTGGTTGGAAATTGAAAACAAATATGGTTAAGTGCCGCACTGACCACCACTGATTATCAACGACACCAATTAATTCTTCCATATACCCAACAGGATCAGTATCCTGGTCTCAAACTACTTTAAGGACTTACAGATGAGTTGTGTTCTCCAAGATTCTCAAACAGATAGCTGCAGTTGGAGGTATTACTTGTCATGGGGTCTCCTTCGTACATTTTTGGCCACCTTTGAAGTGGTTTTCAATGGAGCAAAGTAAGATGGTGGGAGAAGTCCGATAAAACATTAATAATCGAAGTGCAACAAAGATGCTTTTTTTTGGGCAGTTTACAAGTCGTCCTTTTTATTATAGTAACAATCACCAATATCATATTAGCGTTCTTAAATGCCATCTTTGATCTACTAACATATTAAAGTCAAGCCAGCCTGCAAATCCAACAAACAACAATATACACATAAAATATATACGCTCGATAAATGACAGCAAAGCAGCTGAGACTTTAGATAAAGCCACTTTGAATCAATGGTGGTTTATGGACTTGCCGTGATTAATGATAGCAAAGACACATGAACAAATGTTAAAAGCCCCAAATCAGTCCAATATCCCAAATTCCATCCACCGCATGACAAGGACAGCAATTAATTAACAGAAAATGTCTACGTGTTCACAGAGGAGAGAAATGAATGTGAGTGTGAGTCAGCAAAAGACAAAAGAAGATGAGAAATAAAAATGGCCTCAGCCTTAAGGGGAGAAAATGGAAATGCAAGGTCTTGACATTTAAATGCACATTATAGGGCCAGAGAGAGAAGTCAGGAGAGAGCAGGAAGGAGAAAAAAAGGGGAGAGGGGGAATGAATGGGCAGACGCCTTCAGTGAGAGAGGTTTTAAAGAATAAATAGCGTCATCGAGAGGGATATTATGCAGTGGAGAGTCAGAGCAAACAAACCATGGCCAACAGCTCATAAGTATTCATGGTTTAACCACATGACTGACAGCAGGCCAGGAGAGTGCCGCACCCTCAGGCAAGGAACATAATACAGCAATCACCGACCAAAGCCTGAGGAAAACCGTACACAGGAGAAGGAGAGTGTACATGATAGTACTGAATGAAGCACCCTGACTCCATAGGAATTGATTCCACTTTCAAACCTTTACTAATTCAAATGTTTGTCGAATTCAGTTTAGAAAAACAACAAATTCCAAATAATCTGTAAACTGTACTGAATACTTGCATAGTCAAGTACAAACACTTCAAACACTCTTCTATTTGCTAAAAGCACAGACTAAAACATGCTGGGAAAAAATCATCATATGAGACTAGTCCTGACAAGAGCAAGACATCTGAAAAAAAGCATAAGTAAGAACCATGTCTTGTTTAAGAGTCAACATGCAGTCAAATATTACTGATGAGTTCTAAAAGAACCTTTACTAACCTCTTTGAGACTGTCTGTTGTGGTCGGGATGTACAAAGTTTAAATCTAGGCTCAAGTCTTATTTGTTCAGTCAAGCATTCAGCCTGTAGTTCTAGTTCCAGTTTTAGTCCTTCATATGTTAAAGGTACCAAAGATCGTGTCTAATTCATTTCCTCTTTTTGCCAAGGTTCTCACTCCAGCGGTGAACCTGCTGTGGGAGATGATATCAGACAGAACGACCAGCCATGCCGAAGATGCTCCCTCTCCCATCTCTACATACACAAATCGCATGTTTTCATTTAAATTTTCTAATATATAATGTTAATTATTTTTATTACCCAAATGAGGATGGGTTTCCCTTCTGAGTCTGGTTCCTCGCAAGGTTTCTTTCTCTTAATCTGAGGGAGTTTTTCCCTGCCCCTGTCGCCATTTGCCTTGCTCATTAGGGACAATAGAATCCAAATTGTTACAATTGTTCATGTATCGGTGTAACGCTGCTTTGTGACAATTGCTATTGTAAAAAACGCTATACAAATAAAATTAAACTGAATTGAATTGCATTAAAAGCCCTTTCAGCTTCAAAGCAATAACTAATACCAAAACACTAATAGGATTCACAATAATGCACAATAATAAAAGTGGATGGAGAGAGTTTTGAAAACTTTGAACAAGCATTTGCTATCGATACCCAGTCAGGGCTCAGTGAGCAATGAAATTACACAGCTTTAAATGTAATTTCACTGAAAACAATAATAATACAGTAGTCCTGCACAGGGATGCAGGAGAGCTGATGCCAGAGGTATAGGGTACCAGGTAGGAACAACCCTAGGCAGGGCACCAATCCATCATGTCTCTCCCTCTGTCTCTCCCTCTGTCTCTCCCTCTGTCTCTCCCTCTGTCTCTCCCTCTGTCTCTCCCTCTGTCTCTCTCTCTGTCTCTCTCTCTGTCTCTCTCTCTGTCTCTCTCTCTCTCTCCTCTCCTCTCCATGATTTGCCTGATGACATCAAATAATTTTTAACAATGTAAATACTACTGTAATGATGGATATTATTTAATTAACCAATGCGCACAGTATTTTACATGTCTGTATTTTTGAATTCTAAAGTGAGATACATGTTTTATAAACATTCGGAAGAGGAATTCTTATTTGAGCAAAAGATTACTTACAGAAATATCTCAAGTAAAGTAATCCAAGCCAGGCAGACACTAAATACGTGTAATGTGATCTTAAGGTGATCTTTAACATCTTCAACTATCACAAAATTCATTTAGACTGCCTAAGGAATGCCTTTAACGAGATTTTACCAATGATTTTATGAAAAATATAACACCGTGTTTTAAGAGTTGCAACGTGTCAGAAGTCTAGTGTAGCTTCTGTTGCAATAGCCTCAAGTAGCGGGAAACAAAAGATGAGTGATTTAGAATAAATGTCTTCCAAGACTTAAAACGTTGATCCCAAATATGATACAAGAACACCTATTTTTGTCCCTGAAGCTTTCTGTAGGGATAAATCCTACATTAATAATATACTGCTCACAGAATTTAGGGGATACTTCAAAATGAAATATCCCCTAATTAATTTTTTGCGAGCAGTATATTATTAATTAACTCTACTGCTAGAGGACAATATATGACATGATTTCTGCCAAAGGGGATATCAGAAAAGTTTATTATGCAATGACATGCAGATATGTACCATTTTATTGTGTGAAATTTTTGTTAAATACAGAACATTTAACTGTGCAATGTTGTGTACAGTACATAAGCAAAGGAAGCACTGGTCATTCTAAGTTATTCTAATGTGAGTGTCCTCTCAGGTGCCCGCATTGAGGAGTTCTTCTATGAGAAACTGGACAGAAAGATTCCTACAAGAACCACAAATGCAGAGCTGCTGGGGCAGTACATGCAAGATGCTTCCAAGGACTTTGGACCTGGAACTGCCTACGGTACGTTACACAGAATGATGGGTGTGTTGTTTTTATTTGCGCAAAAAATACATGTCAGAAAAGAGTATTGCTTGGCACAGCTGATGAGAGATGTGATAATTACAAAAGCACTGTAATTTTACTGTAGAGAGTCCTAGCAGCGTCTTCTGACAGGGTCAGGCACAACAACGACATATGAATTGCCATATCTGAGGGACGGGGCCAACCCCATCACTTCAAAAGTGACCACTGACTGTGTCCAGTGGTGGATTGGCACCTCAGTAAAAGTGTACTTCCATCTATAAGGATCCAGATTCCTCCATTAACCTGAAAAATGGTATTATGAAAAAGTCATTATAAGACCTATACAAAACACAAGTTTTGTACAAAAAAGAAACAACTATGACATTTTAAAAGTTTTTGTAAAACCATTATTTTTAGTGTGTTTTTAAGTTATAAATGAATTTAAGGTAATTATGAGGGCAAATTGGGAGGAACTTTGATCTTATTTAGGTAGGCAAGATGTCTTTGTTTTTTGTTCGTATTTTTTAGTATGTTTCTTTTTTTTGCTCTAGATTTCTTTTCCCTTTGCAAATGTATTATTTTTTCTTAGTTTTACACTGAGAAGGTGTCAAGTGTTTTATTTACTTTTCAAAAATTGTTCAATTCACACTTTCAGTTTTCATACTCTTTAATTCGAAAGTGTTACTTGCAACTTGCAAACAAATCTTAATTTATCATGTAATACAATTTTTGTTGTTTTTTCTCATTTGTTCATTATTACCGGACATTAACTAACATTGAGTGGTTTTCATTTTCAGCAGTAGGGGGCAGACAAGTCTTTAAAATAATAGATTATGACCCAAAAAAGAGCTGCGTTAGGAAACTGACAGTGACCAGTGCTGCCAGGTGTACGATAATTATCGTATTTGTACGATAACTTTGCCCTCTGTGCGATGTACGATCAATAATCCCAAAAAGGCTAAATATATAATAATTTGACCATTGAATGTGTGGTTGTAATCGGTTGTAATCAGGGGCATAGCAGCAAATTCTGAGGCCTGTACATTCTCAATGTCAGTGGGCCCCTATCCATGCCAGTACACAAGAACATAGAACATAAACAAACAAAACAAAAAAAATCAGGATTTTCATGGGCCCCTCTCCCTACTCGGGCCCTGGGTAGTCAGGCCCACTTTGCCCCCCACTACCACGCCTATGGTTGTAATCAGCCTGTCGCAACTGTGTGTCGAAGTTTTTTGTGAACTCTGAAGGCATCTGTTTCTGGAAAATCCAGCCAATCATGCTTTTGTAAAAGAATAGTCCGAATAGTCCGCCGTGTCGGCCCATGCATGAGAAAAATATAAAAAGCTGTGAGTGCCAGTTAGATGCTTTTCAACACTAGAGTGACTATAGCACATCAATAGACTTGTTATACAGTGCATCCGGAAAGTATTCACAGAGCTTCACTTTTCCCACATTTTGTTACGTTACAGCCTTATTCCAAATTGTATTAAATTAATCTCTTTTCTCAAAATTCTACACAA
>JAUZSU010020129.1:0-10782 GCA_034780255.1 Parotocinclus maculicauda
CTCACGCCCACACACACTCACGCCCACACACACTCACGCCCACACACACTCACGCCCACACACACTCACGCCCACACCCTCTGTACCTGACAGTGATGGTGTTCCTGTAGCTGGGCAGCAGTTTCTCCATGTTGAGGTAGCGTGTGATCTCCTCCAGGATGAGCTTGACATCGGCGTTCAGGCTGTCCAACGTGCGCACCTCGTTATTGATGCTGATCGCCGGAGTTAACGAGTTGGTCAGGGCGTCAATCAGCTCGGCACGGTAATAATTATCCGAGAACTGGGCAGATAAAAATATTCATATGCAACAGTTATTAAACAGAACACCAGTCCCAGATCAGCAGAGGGTACAAAAACTATTTCCAACATTAGACCACAGCGGTCTGTTTAGAAAAAAGTCCAAATGAAACTTTTCTTTGTGATAAAACAATAATTCTGTCTGTAAGCTTCCCTAAGAGAAAAGAAAACACAGAATAAAAACACAGAGAGGATCCTGTCGGTAAAACAAAAATGACTCCGGGTCACCATGGAAACGTAATCAATGTCCAGATAAAGTTATAGAGAAGCAGAACACCCACAAATACTGACATAAACAACAAATAAATAAGCTGGATTTGAGAGCTTTATTGTAAGGATTTCCTAAAGATATGACAGATTAAAGATTTTATGTATTATTATTATTATTATATATTAATATAACTAATATATAATAATATTAATAATAATAATAATACCAAAACATAACATTTTAATATGTCATATCTTTAGGAAATCCTAACAATAAAGCTCTCAAATCCAGCTTATTTATTATATAATTTATATAATATATAATTATTTATATAATGTATCATTTATTATATAATTAATATATAATAATATATTATTAAGTTAAGCCTTTTCTGATTTACATGAGATCAGGATTGTTTTCCCATGTAAGCCAAGCAGGGTGATTGCGCAATATAGAATGTTGGGCTTTTCGGAATTCTCGGAGCCTATATAAGGGGGTGCAGCAGAGCAGCAGAGCTCATTCCGCTCAGCACCACTGAGAGAGAGAGAACATACCAAACAAGCTCCTGACTGCAACCTCATCACCTGAATCACACTCTTCACTGCTCCAAACTTACATTTCTTTATTACAGCCTTTAAAGTTCATTTATATAATAATATATTTTTTTAAATCATATTAGTATTTTTAATAATAAACACATATCAGTAATTACATTGATTAAATAGGTTTGATTAGATTAGTTCAATAATTTATTATTAGTAGTATTATTTGATTAATTTTTATTTTATTTTAGTTAGTATATAAAATGGGTCAGTGCTTTGGCCGGTCTGCCAGCCTTTCCCAGAAGACATCTGGAAGATCTTCAAGGATCTCCAGGTTCTTCAGGAAGGACGCCGTCCCAGCGATCAGTTCTCCCGGGTCTATTGAAGAAATCCATGAACTGATCGAGGAGACCAGCAGAGTGATTTCTGTACCGATGGACCCGATGGAACTGATCAAAGAGGAAGAGGACCTGAAGATCACGTCCAACTTCCTCCAGTACTGGATCTCCCAAGGGTACCGGGTGGAGGAAGTAGAAGAAGAAGAGATCTGGCTTTAGGTTTAGATAAATCCAGAAATAAGGCTTTAGGTTTATAGATCATTAAACTAACATTTTTTTTAAATAAGAGATATTATTATATATTATTATAATTATTATTATGATATATATATTTAAAAAGCAGCTGCACCTGTCTGGAGGGAAAAAAAGCCATCATGCTCCTGAATGTGTTTTATATTTATGTTTGTAATTTAATTTTAATAAAGGTTTTATATTTGATCATGGTGTCCTGTCATTATTCTTTACAAGTGTGAATGAATGTTTCATTAATGTTATAAATCTTATCTGACTAATTAAGGAAACCCTGTTGATAATTTACGTTTATAAACACTTTTATTTATTGTGTTTGCTGGTCCTGAAGCTTAGATGTGTTTTTATTTAATAATAAATCATTATTTCCAGACCTGTATTCTATCGGAGCGGTTGCTGGCTTCCTGCGCTTCCTTAGCGGGGATTGGTAGCTCCTGTAGCCGAGTGTTGGGCTGTATCAGCCGGCAACGAACCCGCGATATGCCCGAGCCAGTAGTTTGTTTAAAATGACCGTTTAACGCATTTTAAATGCTGTAAATATTGTATAAATAATATTCTGGTGCTCGAATGCGCCGCAATTTAAGTAAGAAAACGTATATTAGACCGTTTTCGCGCTTGCCGGTTCTCGATGCTAACGCGAGAATTGCTAGCATAAGTATCCCGAGATTGGGGCGTCGATGCGCGGCCGCCAAACTGACGATAATCCCTAAAAAACCGCGCATTTTTACCTGGTCTGAGGCTGTCCCAGAGCTTCCCTGTCGGTTAAAGCACAGCTCAGTCCAACTTTGGGGACAAATTTCTCAACAAAATTTGACGAACAGCCATGCTAGTTTTCGGGGCTAATAATTGCTATGCTATTTGTTTTTGTTTATTTACACGACGATTAAATATATTAAATCGCTCTCCATACTGGTTTAAAAGCTTAAATGTGTTTCTGTGTTTTCTAAAGAGCAGGTTTTAAGCAGGCTTTTCTCTTAGAGCTGTTTTAATATCGACTGGTAGTCGGTTGTAATTTACCGAGGATGCTAACTCACGCAGCCGGGCAAAGCGCGTCGATAGAGGGCAGCAAAAGTCACGATAATCCCGTGGTGCCACATCGGTTTTGCCATCAATGCTGCAGGATTTTCAC
Organism: Parotocinclus maculicauda; assembly: GCA_034780255.1. Classification (NCBI taxonomy): domain Eukaryota; kingdom Metazoa; phylum Chordata; class Actinopteri; order Siluriformes; family Loricariidae; genus Parotocinclus; species Parotocinclus maculicauda. The sequence goes on from JAUZSU010020129.1 coordinate 2,767, forward strand.
TGTGTTTTCGCACAAATTGCACCGAACCTTGGTTTTAAATAAAAAAAAATAATTTAACAACCCCCTAAAATCTAGAAATGACTGTTTAATCTCCATCAGAGAGCCTATTATGAACATTAATGATCTAGAGAGTGTGATGGTTTTATTCAGCTGGAAAAAGAGATAAAATCTCATAGAGAAATTCGATTAAACTAGAAAATAAAAAAATTACTGGAACAGCAGAAATGGTTTCATGACACAATCTCAGGATTTGATTCTTTTCAGGAGAAATAACTCATTAGGGAACAGTTGTGAAGAGCTTTTATATTTTTGTTCCCATAACTGTATTTAATTACGTCTGTTTACTACATTTATATAAATGCAGCCAGGCAGAATAATAAAAAAAAACATTTAGCACACTGTTATTATGAGAAAGTATAAAAGACATTAAAGACGTTGTCGTTTGTAGCCATGAAGGTTTTTGTTCTGTTTAAGAGGCTCAGTTAGGAAAAACGTAACGTTGTGTGAATGCTGAGATTTAAGAATCCTACACAGTGTGAATCATCAAAATACCCATAAGATTTAAAATATAAAATGTGATTAAATTATTCAGATTCACCACTGAAAAACCACAGAAGCCTCCAATGTGAAGACGTCTTTGATGTTTTCTCATAATTCAGACATAATGATATTATTTGAACAGCATACGTCCTGGATATAATGATAGGCAGTAATACACCTCCGTCCTATTGTGTTTGATTCAGTGTTCAAACTTTGGTCCTCGTGATCAAATTGTTTGTAAAACAACCACCTTTGGCTCATCGTTACACAAAACCCTTTTTAAAATCCTATTAAAAATACAGACACTTGATCTTTGTTTTAATAACATTGAGTCGGTTTAGTTATATTACCTCCATTAATAAATATTGTTTAAGGAAAGATTAAATCCTTACGTTTAAATATGTTAAAAAAAGCAAAGGTTTTCATTGTGTATAATCTTTTTTTCTCTTGACGACTTGACATGATGAGTTTAAAAGATTAGTCAAAGGTCCAAAACAAAATGCAGCGTCTTTGTTAAAGTTAAAAATACATTTAAATTTAAATCTGGAAGCTGGAGTTCGAGCATCGTCATTTTATGTGACTTGATTTGAGTTACTTAAATATCACCACAGTAACTTTTGACTTTAAAGGGCACACTGAATAGGATACAGAATGAATTTTGGACACAAAAGAAGCCCATGGATGTTGTTCCACGCTTAGGGGCTTTATTTTTATTTTTAATCCCGTCCCAACGTCCCGTTTTCTCATTTAGTATCTGATATTTGGTTTGAGAACGTCTGAGGATCCAAACTTTTATTAAATGTTAATAAAAAACAAACAGGAGCAGTCTGATAAAACATTCCTTTATTACTGCAACACAACATATCTTACATACAGTGGTGCTTGAAAGTTTGTGAACCCTTTAGAATTTGCTATATTTCCGCATAAACGTCCTAAAATATCATCAGATTTTTACACAAGTCCTAAAAGTAGATAAAGAAAACCCAGTTAAACAAATGAGACAAAAATACTTGGTCATTTGTCTTTTAAGGAAAATGATCCAATTTTACATATTCGTGAGTGGCAAAAGTATGTGAACCTTTGCTTTCAGTATCTGGAGTGACGTTTTCGGTAACTGTCGATCAGTCCTGCACACGGGATTGGAGGAATTTTAGCTCATTCCTCGGTACAGAACATCATGCCATTGATTGATAACACCTGACTGTAATTATACCTTCAAATCCTAGAGGTTCACATACTTTTGCCACTCACAAATATGTAATATTGGATCATTTTCCTCATTAAAGAAATGATCAAGTATAATTTTTTGTCTCATTTGTTTAACTGGGTTTTCTTGATCCACTTTTAGGACGTGTATGAACATCTGATGATGTTTAAGGTCATATTTATGCAGAAATACAGAAAATTCTAAGGGGATCACCAACTTTCGAGCACCACTATATACCTGTCAATTCATGTGACGAAAAGTCGAACAAGTAGTGACTCGGGTTCGAGCTCTGCCTCCAGTTATTCTATATTTCTCCTCATATGAACATGAGTTTCCTCCCACCTTCCAATAAGCTGTCACAGTGTTTACTGACTCTAAATCACTCCTAGCTGTGAATGGTTTGTTCAGTGCATTTTGGGGATCGGCTCCACGTCCAGGCTGTATTATACAACATGGCCAAAGCCCACCCTGACCCTCAGCAGGACCCAGATTTGACTAGAGATGAATGAATGAGTAACATAACACACAAAAGCAGATCCTGAATGCAGAGCTGTGCTGAAAGCCAGCAGGAAGGAAAGGTGACCTTGTGAGCAGTCGAGTTCACGTTCTGATGTTTAAGGTTCAGCCAGCGGGATGGGCTCCTCAGTTTTACCGGCATCCACGGCTGTACTTTGAGTCATGTCTTTCGGCATGTTCTTCGTTCTGTACGTGCAGCGAGAAACGGGATTAAAATCAAACGAGCAACAGAGGTTAACGAACTCATTAAGGGTAAAAAACGGACAACTAAAAAGTTTCATTCGTTTTTCCATCGTCCTCCTGGATTAAAACCTCGACTTATGCGCCAAAATCTTATTTACACTCGCTCCCTCCATCAAGAGGAACTCCAAGCATGGGAAGAGTTTTAGGAGCTAAAACTTTACATGAACATTTGAGATGAAGATGAGACGAGAAGAGACAGTGGTAAGTAGTGAACAGAGAGGAACCAATCCAGGTTACGACTAGAAGGTGATACGAGTAACGATAAAGGTAATAAAGTGTGAGGTCAGTATGGGATAAAAGACGGGATGAGATGATGAGAAGATTGAAGTTTATAAAATGTGACCTGGGCTGGGCAGGAGGTCGGATGCTAGACAGGACGTCCCAGCTGGACGTTGAGCTGACGAGGGTTTGAGAGACAGGAACAACGAATTAATGATCATTCAAGAGGAGAATCATTCAGAAGTAACCAGATATGATCTAATAATCACTGTACTGCATTGTCTTAGTGTTATGTAGGGGCACCCCTAGTCTGGTCACGTGACAACTACAGACTCCCCAATCAGAGGAGCGCCGAGACTCGGTGACCCGTCCCTTCTGAAACTGGATCATCCAATACAGTACACGCTGAGACCGGAAACTGGACGAAGTGAAACCATTCGGACTTTTGACCAGAGCCTTTAAACTGTAACCAGCAGCTGGCTGGACTTAATGGTGCCCGTGACCATAAATGGACGTTTGGATCAGCGATAGTTATCTGTAACTTTGAAGCTGTAACCACTACACCATACCTCACCAGAGGAAGGATAGAAACCAGACTATTTCAGTAGGTAGGACACTGGTTCACCATGCTGAGCCTCTCTCTTTTCACTGGGTTCACTGGGTTAAGACTACAGTAATGGCAGGAGGATTATAACAGTTACCAGAACCATTAAGAGCAGTTACACCAGAGAGTGGTTATGGGAACTTACACTGTGATTGTCCCGTGGTCATGCCAGGAGTGCCCCCAGGTTATAGTTATGTTCCGATCAGCTCAGACATGTCACATATTATAATCACAAATCAGAAGTAAGGACGGCATGGAAAATGCAAATAATACACAGTGTTCCCTCACCACTTCACCGTTCACCTTTCACCGACTCGGTGCATCGTGCGTTTTCAAAAAATATTAAAGAAAAAAATATATAGTACATTTTCACTGTTTCGCGGGTTTTTGCAGAACTTTTACATTTAAAAAATCACAAACTTTATAAAAAAATATATTAAAAATCTTAATATTTACAGTAAATAGAGTATTTACTCAGAGGATGAATACTCACCAAAAACGGGAAGTAACACTAGAGCATCGGCCGCCTGAGTCGCTACTTGGCGACATGACAAGTTTTTATCTGCGGTTTTGTGTTCGCTGTTTGTGAAAGTTTCATTATAGACTGAATTTATTCAAGCCCTACGATGTTACCCAAACGTTCTGCAAGTTCTACCGCTAAAATAGTGTAGAAATACTTATATTAATATAGCGTCCCTACTTTGTGGATTTTCGTTTATCACGGGTGGTCCTGGAACTTAGCCCCCCCCCAAAACGAGGGAACACTGTATATGTAGTGCTTATAATGGATCTTTGTAGTCTATAAACAAAACAGAGAGAGAGAGAAAGAAAAAGATCGGCAGAATGTTGTCTTTGCAATGATTTGATCCTAGAACCTACCTCTACATGACTTACTACTATCTAATCCACCACAAGGGGGCCGACGATGACGGAGCCACAGCAGAGAAAGAAAGTGAACACCAAAATCCAGCAATAATGTGAAGCTCTGAATAAAAGGCAGCTATAATCAATGAGATAATTAAATCTGAAATCCCCAACAAACAGAGGCTGAGACTGTTTTACCAATCTGCCAAACTCAAAACTCAATACAGTATACAGTGGGACCTAGGAATTCAAACTTAATTTGCTATCCCGAACTCTAAATGATTGTTTGACGCCTATATTCATATGTAGTTAATGACTAAAAGCAAAAGAATTTAATCCAATGTACAGCATCAATAAAGAAAATGAGAAGTCTAAATAAAGTCAACCTTTATGGGTATTATTTATAGGTATTGAGGTGAACGCTGTTTTTTGTTCGCTATGAACCCCCATTTGGACTCGTTAATTATGTGCAGATGACTTCTGAGAATCCTCAAACCCATTCCCGATTTCACTTTTGTCCTCATCAATGCTCCAGCTTAACCGAGCAGCCTAAAAGCTGAAAGGCCTCTTGTGACATTTGGGTGTGCTTTTTCGTTTCTGGAAAGCTCTACCTTGTGGCGGACGGGAAACCTCGTAATGACAGGTTACGGCCTTGCGCAGTCGACGGTGGAGGCGGTTTGATGAGTGCTTTCGAGAGTGTACGAGCAAGCTAAAACGAGGGCTTGCTCAATCCAAACATCGTGATTGTATTACATCCTGCAATGCCCAGGAGGAGGTCGACTGAGGGAAAGGCCTGGCAGGGACCTCGGCGTTAAGTAAACAAAGCTTTCCACTGCCTGCTGCCCAGCCATCATATTCTCACACTAACTGATCTTATCTCGGTTACACTGAGCAGCCCCGACTCTGAAGGCCTGCGTTTTTACGCCAATCCCAAAATTCCTGCAAAACCAGCAATCCTGTGTGGAACGAAACACAATTTCTTGAGGATTCTTTGGCCCGGGTTTAAGCATATTTGCATTCTTATGAGCAAGATCGTACGAGTTCAGCCAGGCAATGATTTGCGTTAGGGAACTCCCTCAGATGGAGGTTCAGATGGGGTGTGTGAGACTCGAGCGTGTGGGAGCTGTTTGTACCTCTGCAGGGTGAGGCTCAGGTTGCCCGTGCAGGCTTTGATCTTGTTCTGAGCCTCCAGGTGAGTCATGCTGTCGGTGGAAATTCCGTCGATGGACAGCACCACGTCTCCTACGTTGATCCTGGCTTTGGCCGCCTTTCCTCCATCCGTCAGCTGTAAAACAAAGACGCAGAAAGGTGAGAAAGGGCGGCTGGGGTCAGTCAGGCATTCTCAGCGCTCGCTCTTGGCGCGCAGAGACCGCCAGCGATTCGTCTAGGCTGTAAAAGCACACAGCTTTCAACAGGCACCACTTAGTTTGTGTTGATTTTGTCCCTCATCACTCGTCGGGCCGAATTTAAACGGCTGCATCGCCACAGGAGACACCGCAAAGATGGGAAGAACCTAAAGGGTCGCCAACTTTGAAAAAGACCCAGGACAACTAAATTACATGCTGCACTTAGCGCCAGTCGAGAGCGAATCGTGTACGTACACGGAAAAATCACCTACAAATGACAGATTGCAGGTTTGACTCACCTGATTAGTGCCTGAAAAAACACCAAACCAAAACCGGCGCGGTCCTGTAAAGTCTGAGCCACATAGAGACGGTGATATGACTGGGCCGAGATAAAACACTACACTTAAGTGGGGCAGCGGTACACAACGCTCTCGCTCGAGACAACAGGAATTTACTAGCGGTGTAAATTTCCTGCTGGTCTCGGCGCTCAGGGCTTTACTACGCGACCGGGCCTGTTGATTTATCGGCTAAAGCCGGCTGGCAATTATACACGACCAGGGAGATGATCCTCAGCCATGTGAGCAATGAACCAAAGGCCACTCGGTGCTATTAGAAGAATACAGAGGGATTAAACCTAAACGGAGGTCATTAGGATAATGGTGCACCGTTACTTACAGCTGTCAGCGATTACGTCAACAAAGGGGAAAACACAACAGGGTTGTACGGGTGTGGCAAGACTACCCGATGGCCCTCAAGCTTGTACCGACCAGGTCGCAGCAGTAAAGCAGAAAGAAGAAACGTTCAGCTCTGAATATGGTAATAATGGGACATGACTGAAAAGAGTCAGGCTACAGGGGTGTGGCAGGGCTGCCCAGAGGCTCTCGAGCTCGTCTCAGGTGCGGTAGATCATACTGGAACACTACATTTACATTTACAGCATTTAGCAGACACCCTTATCCAGAGCGACTTACTCATACCGTCTTACAAACCAAGCAATTGTGGGTTAACGGTCTTGCTCAACGACCCAACTGTGGCAGCTTGGCAGAGGTGGGATTTGAACCCTGGACCTTCTGGTCCTGAGTCCAGTACCTTAACCACTAGGTTACCACAGTCCCACACACTACTACTGAAGCAGCAAGCTTCTCCTTCCTCTTACTCGTCAATCTTTCTGATTTCTAAAGAGATGGTTTGGGAAGAAGATGAAGCCTTCAAGCATAGAATTGGTCACCCAAGGCTGAAAGGTACGGCAGTATCAGTACGAGTCGATACAGGAACTGTAATTGGAGCACCAGGACTGTTGTGTCATCAAGTTATTACAAAGAGCTGCAATATTAGCGAGAGTTGTGAGATGCAGGAAATGGTGAGCGACACAAAAAGGTCCCGATTCTTGCATTTACCCGATTATTCAAGTGGTCACTCTTCGTGAGGTCAGTCTTGTTATGGATTAAGTCCTAACACAGCTTTTTCACACAGAATATGCCCAAGATGAAGCAGCTGCTGAAAAGGAGTGAAGTGAAAAGCTGGCCACGAGTTTACACATCACTGAAAAATCATTTAACGAGACGCCAATGACCAAGCTCTTATTGTTCATAAAGTTCATGAAAACACAGCATGTGCTCGATTGTATTAACAAAACCCAAACAGGTCAAATCTAGCCTGCTAATACCTCCTAGTACACAAACGACACTTTGTGAAGGAGAAATGTTTATTTAAAAAACACTAAAGGGCTGTTTTAGACGCGTCTGAGCTTTAGTGAGAACTTTGATCTGAATCTAGGACCTGCCTACAAAGCAGTCATGGCTTCCCCAAGCGAACAAAGCAGTTCCCTGAGGGACGCCTTCCAAGATTTCCATTAACATAATCCGGTGGGATAGATACGTCAAGATTAAACCGACAATAACGCTTCTATATGAACGAGCGCGTCCAAGTCCGAAAAAATTAATCCCCGGCTGTGATCTGATGTCTGTATCTACTCCCTGCATGGTATGTTCCCGGGACGACAGCTCTAGAGCTTCTGCGTCATCCGTCTATTACGAGCGGTCTGACTGCATCACTGTGGGCTGATTTCCTCCACCACGAATACCACACGTACCTCAGGTCAGGCTTTAAAACCAGGCACTGTAGGACCACTAGGTGCTATAGATGTGTCAGGACAGGCAGAGATCCGTCCAGAGAATGAGAGCAGGCTGACTCGGCATGGCCCAGGTGGTCCCATGAGGTAGAGGCATTACGATTCAGTGGTTGCTCCTGTTCACCTGGCACCTCCATTACTCCCTTATTGTACACGCTCGTTCACAGAGACCTCCTCACAAAGCTCCTGGCTCACACCTGGAGCAGACAGGACAGCTTACCGGGAACAGGTGGTTCGTTCCAGGTTCAGCTCAGACAGGCCATGTAAAAAAAAATAAATAAATAAAACTAAAAAATGCAGCTCCCGGAGGAACTGTGGATGTGTGTTGCATCGTGGCCGTTGGTTC
>JAUZSU010020140.1:0-10782 GCA_034780255.1 Parotocinclus maculicauda
TTGTGTTGTCTTTGACTACTATTTAAATTGGTTTGATGTTCCGAAACACTTAAGTGTGACAAACATGCAAAAAAAAAGAGGAAGGGGGCAAACACTTTTTCAAGCCACTGTATATGTTTGAGATATTGCCAGATATTGATTTTCTGGATTTGGACGTGTAGCTATGATAAAACAAAATTACAGACCTCTCCACTCTTTGAAGGTGGGAAAACTTGCAAAATCGGCAGTGTTTTAAATTCCTATTTTTCTCACTCTATCTGAATTATGAAGGTCAGCAGAATTTTATTAATGTATGCTTTAATCCCAACCAAGAAGATTAAATGAGAATTTTGTTTCTGTGCCATTACCTATAGATTCCACAGTAAATAAAATGTGGATGACCACTTAGGAGTACCTTTACATTAGCTACTTTCACTCCTTTAGGCAGCATGGTGGCTCAGCGGTTAGTGCCATCGCCACAGATTTCATCCCGACCTTGAACTCTGCCTGTGTGGAGTTTGCATGTTCTCGCCGTGTCTGTGTGATTTTACTCCGGGTAATCCCGGGTAATTTCCTTACAGAGTACAAAGACAATCATTAGGTTAATTGATTATGCTAAATTGGCCCGATCCGAGTATGTAATTACTTTAGAAGTAATCTGTGTTGCGTTGTAACCTTGTGTGTGCACCAGAAATAGCCTTTAATACTGTTTGTGACGTTAAAAAAGCCAGTCAGATAAAACATATTGAATCACTTTTTAAAGCCCACCTCTGCCAATAGTCATTTTAAGATTGTGTGCCAATGTTTGTCATTTGTTTTGTGCCATGTACAGAAAGACTGTACTATGTCTGTTCTCAGGTAAAGAAAAACGAGAAAAAACAGAGCGAGATGGTGATGATGAAGAATCCTTTAGGGCTCCTACAATGTCATTTGAATCATTTCTTACATATGACGAACCTTCCACTAGTAAGAAGAAGAAGAAAGCCCCTCGACCAGCGCAGCCTGTCGTCCCTGCTCCTTCAGTATCGTCTAAGTCAAATAAAACCAATGGATCTTGCCGGAAAAGGTCCGAGCCATCTCACACACCAGTTTCCACGCCCACTCTCCACGAGAAACGCAAGAAGGTGAGGTCATTAGTAGTACCTAGTGAGGTTTGCATTTTGTAGAGCTCAGTGATCATTTTTAATAAGAGAGGCACATAATGCTTTACAAAAGAAAAAGGTTTTCTTTACACTCTGATGTTTATTCCCAGGTAGCTGATATGGTGCCCACTCTACCTGATATCCCCTTGCCAGCAATTCAGCCCAACTACAGACCACTTCCTTCTATAGACGTCACCCCAATGTCCCCACAGAGACGCAAAGGTAGATGTTCTCAGTTACTGAATCATAAAATTTAGCATGCACATTAAGTCTAAAATATAAGTGCTGTACACATTTCTGCACAGACGTCAAACTCAAACCATAAAAATCTCATGCAATTCACATTTAAATGTCAAGTTTTTCTATCTTTCCCACTAGTCCCTGTTGCGTTTGATGAAGAGGATGCCGGTTTCACTGGGCGACGCTTCAACTCCAAAATGGTGGTGTATTCTGGTTCAAAAACCGCATATCTGCCTAAGATGATGACTCTATATGAACAGTGTATTCGAGTTCTGCAAAACAATATTGACTGTGAGTACCAAAACCATAAACTGCTCACCGAAATCTAAATACAGTGTAACCAATTTGAACTTAATTGGTTCCAGAAGGTTGTTTAAAGTCAGAATTAAGTATCTTTGGAAGAAGTAATATTTATTTGCTCCTGATGCCCCAAATGAGCTGTTCTTTTACTCCTATATTCATATGTAATCCATAATTAAAAGCATGAATAAAGCAAAGGAATGTTATACAATAGTAAGAATTATGTATAAATGCATATGAAATATATATTTATATATATTTTAATACTGCTTATCAATTTCCTCTCTTTTCTGGCTATAGTCTAATAAATACACAAATAAATAATTATATATGGTTGTTATAAAACTGTTTTACCTAATATTTGCACAGTACATATTTTGAAGGAAGTATGCATGCATAAGATCATGTGATCTACTGCAGCCAGTGTCAGCCTGACATTAACTTATCTACTACTGTGCTATTTCCTGTTAGCAATTGATGAAGTCGGCGGTGTACCTTTTGAGATTTTGGAGCCGGTTTTGGAGAGGTGTACTCCAGAACAGTTATACCGTATTGAGCAGTGTAACCAGGTACGTGCATACACGGACAACAAAATGCTTTATTGCTTATTTTATTATCATAAAAGTGTATTGTGAGGTGCAATGGAAAGCAGTTTATTATGTAATACTAACATTGTTTACGCTCCCATAAGTATTTCACAGAAGAATCAGACGAGTTATGGATGCGGCATTGCCAGCGAGACTTTAAGTCTGACTCCCCTCAGGAGTATGAATCATGGAGAGAGATGTATCTGCGCCTGTATCAAGAAAGGGAAGATCGCCTGCGCAAGCTCACACAGAATATTAGCTCTGCCCATGCCAATAAACCTAAAGGTATTCTACTACTTTCTTCTCCTGCTTTGTACCCTGTTTTTTGTTTCTTTAAGGAATTCCCAAGCTTTACCAAGTATTTCTAATGCTAAGTGGTATGACAAGAAAAGCATTTCTTGCTGTATTTGAATGGAAATACAGAATTGTCATGTGCGTCCTTAACAGGTCGGCAGGTAAAAATGGCATACGTGAATTCAGCTGCAAAACCCCCTCGTGACGTTCGAAGAAGGCAGGAGAAGTATGGCACTAAATATGGCTCTACCAGCATCGGCATCAATGCTGTAGCTCCCAGCCCTATAAAGTGAGTATGCGCTTCCATGCCAAGTAATGTAATCACTCACAACGAAGTTGTTTATGCTTTTTGCATATAGTATGAGACCAAATATTGTGACCACTCTCATATTAAATATTAATACTGTAATATCCGGAACTCTTTGTCTGAGTAAACAATCTCTGACATAGAGTAAACAAATTAGATATTGTTTAGATGTGTCTAATGCACATTTGATCCGTCTCTTGACTGCAGTTGCTCTATACTTGAAGCGTGTTGTTTCAAAACCTAATGATGATAATAAAAAACTTCAGATCATACATATAACAATTTTCAATGATCAAATTTCACACAAGCTCCTTTGTATACAGAAATTACCAAATAAGTTGGCAAGCATGAAATCTGATATGGGAGCCATCAGAATAAAAGCCAGCTTTCCCCCGTATCATCTGCTTTGCAGTTGAAAAAATATTTCATACTTTTCAATTATAATCAACTTCATGTAGGCTCAAAGGTTAGTTAAATTAAATTAGAATGATATAGTTTTCTAATTTTAGAAAACTAAAATGTTTCACCATTTATTTATTTATTTATTATAAACTCTACTAATATTAAGGAGGGCTTCCCTTTGCTCTCAAAATAGCCTTAATTCTTTGTGGCATGGACTCCACAAACTATTGGAAGCATTCCCCTGAGATTCTGTTCCATGTTGATATTGTTCCTGCATATTGTTTGGATACACTTTTGTTCTGTGAATATCCACTTACACTGTATTCCAAACATATTGCATTGGATAACCGAAGAACCCCAAGCTCATTGTGATGTTCATGAATCCTGAACAAAAATCCTGTTTGCTTTATAGCAATTGGAATATTTTTAAATTGTGGCCATGAGGGGATGCACATGATCGGCAACCAAAATTAAATTGGCTATGACATTCAAGCAATGACCCATTTCATATTGATTGATTCAGAATGTGCCAAGAAAACTTTCTTCACATAATTACAGCACCTCCAAGCTTGAACTGCTTACACAAGGCAAGTTAGGTCAATGGATTCGTTATTCAGGTGCCAAGTTCTGACCCTACCATCTATGGGTTGCAGCAGAAATCAAGATTTATCATACCTGATTGTGTTTTTCCAGTCTTCAACTGACAATTTTTGGTGAACCTGTGCCCATTGCAGCCTCGCGTTTCTGTTCTAAGCTGACATAACCTGATGTGGGCTTCTGCAGGTTTAATGTGCTATGCCTAGAGACGCTTTTCTGCTCACCAGAATCTCCCCCACGAGATGCTAAATGTTATATCAGCGATTGAATTAAATACAATTTAATTAAATTTTTGCTATTTTGCTATTCTGCCATTGTTGGTTTAAATTTAGTTATTTTCTTAAATTAAACCACCGTTTATAAAACTAAGATTGTAATGGTAAATAAAATCAGTAAAAATAAAATTGTATTTGTGGAAAAGAATCAAATGGATTTCATAGGGCCCTACATTATATGTACAGTTGAACCTCAGAATTTAAACACTCAAATAATTTGGACATTGATTCGTTAGAATCCCCACTTTGAATATGGGTACCCAAATACAGAACAATGTAGAACAATCACCTAGAACAATCATTTGGGGGTGGGGAATGAATGAATCGTATTTACATTAAGTCTTGGGGAAATTTGTTTCAGACTTCAAACATATAAGAGTTTGAATGACCTTCTGGAACCAATTAAGTTCGAATTCCGAGGCTCTGCTGTATTATTATATTAATTATATATTAAGTATTATTATATTAACACATCTTTGTTATTCTGCTTTAGGATCAGACCTGCCATGTCACAAAGCTCCCTAGGTCTGTCGAGTAATAGTGGCCAGTCTTCCTTCAGCCCTCCTGAGTCATCCCAGACTCCTGCTCCCAGCAGCAGTGCCGGTCATAGTTCTAGAGATAAACCACAGGTCAAAAGTGAGTAACCAAATATTACTGTATGTAACAATGTACTTTATAATATTTGTTAAACTAATTATTCTTTGTGAGCAGATGTCTCTTATTTTGTCTTGACTTATATTTTTTTTCCAGAAATTGCGCCAATGATGGCTAAAACTATCAAAGCCTTTAAAAACAGATTTTCTCGGCGGTGAAGGAGCAAGAAAGACTGCCTTTGCGTCAAAAAGGGGGAGTAATGGTACATTCACATTGCAACAAAGCCTTTTATCCTTGGTCTTATTCATTTCCAATACATGAGTGAAATTACTGCACAGGTTGTAACAGGGGTTATAGCTGGAGGTCAAATTTTATAGCCCAATTTACTCAATGTAAGGAACACAAAACAAACAGGAACTTGTTACATTGTTTTAGCAATGTGATGTGTTTAATTGGCACTGAAAATAATATAACAATATTTGATCAGCAAAATTATTACAAATATTAGCTATACTTTTAACCAATATTTGAGAAAATCTCTAAAATCTGTAGAGGGATTTCATTGCCACTGTGTTGTACAGGTATGCACTGCCCAATGTCCATGATCCATTCTGTAACGGGACGTTTTGCCATCTGGATATTTTATGAACACCATATTATGTACTACCAAGCCTAGCAATGCCATATGGAATATAGTAGTGTAATGGTATTGTCTAAATAGCAAAGATACTGTACACATGTAGTACTGTATTTCAGTGTATGACAAGGTAATACGTGGGTTAAGTAGATTAATACTGTATAATACTGTATATAAAATCCTGTCTAATAACCTTATGGGACCACGCTCCTGTATGCAGTTGGATGTTGTCCAGTTGGACATTACGGGGTGCATGACTGTACTTTCACAACAGAAGATGGCAGCAGTAAAATATGATCATAGTAGCACAAGGTTTTTAACTACTGCATGTTCCCTTGCAGCTTTTTATCTTTTTAGAGCCCTTATGAGAAAACTGGATACAATTCTTAGTTGTATTTATTTGCAAAAATATGAAAATAAATATGAATAAATACATAAATATACACTAACGATCTAGCAGAACAGAGCAGTAGGAAATCTACATCTGGCATTATGACCAAACCACAGACCTTAGTGCTCACTGTGGTTTAAAGTTTACTTTGAGTGGATTTGTTACCTGAAAAAGAATACATTTTAAGGGGTGAAAGTGAAGTGCATTCAACTGAGCAACTGTTATTAATGATTTTGAGCCAACACCTTTAGATGTAGTGAAGTTACTGCCCACAAATCATGTCATTTGTGTTGTAGTTGTGATTTGTTTTAGGACATTTAAATGAAATGGGTTTTAAGCTTTTCTTAAATGTGTAGACTTTGAACATTGACTTTGAATATTTTTTAAATGCAGGGTTATACTGAAACCTACACTGAATAGGAACTACATAGATTTAATCATGGTGAATGCAGTTAAAAAAAAACTTTTTGAAAATGTACATTATGCTTAATGTTTTTAGCTAAAGCAGAGAATTAGAGTATAACAACTGCAATGTGACTGTACCCCGAGAGAAAGTCCAATAATTCAGTGAGCATTTTGCTGTGGACATGCAGATCACTGGAAAACAGGCATACACATGCATGAACACATGCAGGAGTAGCCATAGGATGTGATTGTTTGCTTACCGTACTAAAACCTTCTACAGTGCATTGCACTACAAGGAGACATTTGGTTGACTCTGTTTTACTTTGGACTATACAGGACATTCAAGTGAAACATTCTGCCTTTTGCTTGTGATAAGAAAGCAACACATGATTGTAGCATGAGTGCGATTGTAAATGTCTTTGTTCACTTTATGTAACAGTCATGGAAAACGTGTACTATAAAAAATGTATTGGGACAGAGTGAGAGAGAGTGAATGTTGATGGTCAGGATGTCACTTGACTATTTATTTTTAATTCATGGACCTGGTTTCCCTAACTTGGCCCAGGGTGAAAGATATGAAAGTTGATCAAAAATAGCAATTTTAATAAATGTTATATGGATCTTTTTAATAAAATCAGCATTTTCCCCTTTGTTTATTGTAATGGATTTCATCGATTATGTGTGCTTGAGCTGATTGTACATATGTGAACAGAAATGTTCAGGCTACATTTAATCCAACATTTGTTAAAGTATTAGTTAAGGGAATATTTAAAAGTTGTCATAAGTATTAATAAATACAAATGGTTCTAAAACTGGAGTTACTTTTGAATTGAATTGAGTTGGCCTTTTAAATTTCTTTACTGATAAAGACTAGACTTGAACAGAGCGATCAGCAGGTGATCGGTATCGGATGTTTTTGTTTTTGTTTTTTCCTCCATAAACTGGTCATCGACTGATGTGTCCTATAACTGATTCTGTGCTTTACTCATGCACACATCCTTGCACAGTGCATTGCTAACTTTATTTCAGATTTTAGTTCATATGTGTACAAAGCTCAAAATATAGATAAATAAACATAAAATATAGAACACATTAATGTGGGAGACTAGCCAGCTGAATGGGAACTACACACAGATGGACTGAATCAAATAAACACTAACTGCTTTATTACTAATAATAGCTAGGGGTGCACTGATATTGAATTTCTCAGGCTGATACTGAGGTTAAAAACCAATAAATTAATCCTTCTGCATTTAAAACATTGTTCACATTATAATCTGTATATGAACTGTTTTTAAACATTAATCAATAATTCATTTTAGCAATAAGATTCAATAATAATAATAAAAAGTACTGAAGTCAGTACAATAACGATTACTATAAAATGAAAAATGGTTTAATTCCATTTTATATTGTCATCCTGCTATAAAAGGGTATGATTTTTTATCCTTGAATTGTCACAGCAACAAGAACAATTAAGTGTATAAGAAAGCTGACTGAAAAGCTCCAAGACAGACTACAGCTGCATGAATAACTATATATAAGAATTGTTCATATGCAAAAATTTAATACATTTTGGTTAATATATCATCTAAAATTTGAATATCAGACCACTGCTGATGGATAACTACTGGATAAAATTCGTAGATCAGCAAATAATATATCAGCTGCCGATGTATCATGCATCACCAATATGAACAACAATATTACTGATAATAGTAATTATTTTTGTTGCTTTCATTTACCTCTTTCTCTCAGAGGCAAGCCCCCCAGAATATTTTTTAATGATACAGAAAGGTCTGCATTATGAAACTTTTGTAAAATGGAAAGCATGCAATTATTTGGAGAAATATACTGGTCACAAAAATATGGGGATATTCAAAATGAATACGGAGAGGATCCCACTGTCAGTCGCTGTCAGTATGTGTTGGCAGTATTGGGTGACCATACACCCTACTGAACAGTCAATGTGTGGTACTCTCGTCCAGTTTGACATGCTTCTGTTTACCTCCTTGAATATATCACTTACTACTCAATCATGATAAGTAAGCTTGCATCTCATTTGTGAAGTCAAACAACTTTCTTTGCCTTTTCAGTTGCTTTTCTGATGATCTTGTTTAATAAAGTAAAATTATTCATCAATATTCATCAAACATCATTAAAAAAAATTTCTTTTTTAATCACTTAATATTTATTTTGAAATATCCCTTAATATTTTTGTGAGCAGTATAGCTTTGTAGCTGCAGACATGCCACTCAAAGCTTTTATTAGGCACACATGACCTATCTACTATCCATCAAGAGATGTTGACCAAAAGATACAGATCAAGCAAGATATAAATTATTATTTATTTATATTATTAAGTTACTTGCAGCATCCGGTCCTAAATACACTATTCAAATACTTAAGACTATAGACTGGTACAGTCAAGTGTTCATCTGGTCTATAGCTGAATTTACGTTCAATAAATCGAATGACTTATTTTTTAGGACAGCATAACATTTGACAGCAGAAAAAAATCAGTTTAAATTGACTTATTGCCACAAAAGAAAAAAATAACAAAGACAAGTCCACTATATCCCTAGCCAGGCGACATATGGAGCTATTTGAAATACCTACAAAAAATGAACCAAATGGCAAAATCATCAATTCACTTTTGGCTTTTTGCAGAGGGTGCTGAGACTTCACAGTAATATGCGGATAAGAATTCCTCTTTTCCTCTTGAATGAATTTGCATTAACAGATATCAGACAGATCTCTTTGGTGCTCACACATGCAAGAGAGTGTTCCCACCCTTAAACATCACACTGTAAAATACATTTGAATACAGGATTAAATTAGCAAGTGTGAGCATTTGGTTTCTAGCTGTTGGAGGTAATGGGGGGTTGGTTTGAATTGCATTATTGTGGTAGTGTAAGGGTTTGGGTCTTGTTAATAGGGATCTTGATAGCCTAAAGCTTAAGTTTAAGCTTTTATTTATTTATCTTCATACAACATAAATAAACTTACATTCTTTTCAGTCCTACAAAGTCAAGTCCACTTTAATTCTATAGCATTTTTTAGAATGGAGCTTTGTTTCAAAACAATTCTCATTTTAAAAAATTACATTTTAGATTATCTTTTAAATTATAAGGCCAGTCCCAAATAGAGCAAGATCAGGGTGACAGTGGAAATGACTGCATCTTTCTTAGGCAGCTTACATGTTATATGTTAGAAATTACATATAAAGTTTATAGCAATTGTTTCAATAAACAGAAACAAATTAAATATTAATAGAAAGAACATGTTATGCTAGCAAGTGGACAAATTAAAACAGAACCAAACAAAAGTTCCCACATTACATTCTTTGTATAGGGATAATTCATTTAATCAACCACACTCCATGAATCCATCTTTTGTCCAGTGTAACCTTGTTCTCTTGTTAATAATCTGTTAATACTGGTTATTGTTTGGCTTTTTTATAAGTAATTTCCATTAATTTAGCTGATCTCTTGCAGTTATGCCACAGCCACTCTTGTTTCTTCCCATTTTTATTTCTTTGTTGTTTATGTATTTTCTGATTTCAAAGCATATAAATAATCTAAAGACATGTTAAACATATATAGCTGTTAATTTAGTAATAGCAAACGAAATAATTTAAAGACTCAAACTATTTAATTTTAAGTGGAAGAATAATGTTTTGAGTACGTTTGCAACAGTGTCACACATTTAGCTTAAGTTACACAGCAACGTAAACAAATTAAAACTAGCTAATAAAGTTTACTTTTCTTCTGTGGCTTTTGAACTCATTAAATAGTTCTGAAGCATTTAACTGCAGACCAATTTGTATTTTTTTACTTGTGTATTTGTTTTAGAAAATAACATTTCATGGTGATTCCATAATTAGTTTTTCAACATTAGGGCCAGATTTTTTTAATTGCTTGTTCCTCAGATGTCTCTACTTAAGAATCTACTGAGGAGGGAGAAAAAAAAAAAAAAAATCTTTATTTATCATCACTTTTCAATTCCTCGAGGACTATGTGGAATCAATAGAAGTAAGGAGTTAGAAATAAAAATACATTTTTATTTAAAAAACTAAATTAATTTGAATTAATAATTAATTTAACCTACAATTAAATTAAAGTGAATCTGAAAAAAGCTGAAATATACTGTATTTTTATTTTTTTTACTTCAACCATTGGTGCTGTGGCCGGTCCGAGAAATTTTTGTATTCTTCAAATATGAATAAAAATAAGCAATTAAAAAAAGTCTGGCCTAAGTGATTTCATATTTTTTCTCTATGTGATGTGAAAATATATACCATTAGTGAACATTCATTAAATTGGTTTGATGTATGCATCACTAATTAAGTATGTCCATCTATTAAAGCAAAAAAAAAATGTTCAGCGTCATATCTGTGATTTTCTTATTTGTTATTGATAATTCTTATCAGTGTCAGTCATATGACTGCCCTCTCACAGCCTTTTTCACATCTTCTGACTCAATGCCCTATATCTTAATTATTGTTAGAATCACCAAACAGTGTTGCATAGTAATTATTTATGGAGGTCATACGGTGCATCCGGAAAGTATTCACAGCGCTTCACTTTTTCCACATTTTGTTGCGTTACAGCCTTATTCCAAATTGTATTA
>JAUZSU010020151.1:0-10782 GCA_034780255.1 Parotocinclus maculicauda
AGCCGCTCCACCCTGGGATTGAACCCGGGACCTTCTTGCTGTGAGGCAGAGGTGCTAACCACTCAGCCACCGTGCTGGCATTGTAGGGATACAGAGGGTTAATTACTATAATAACCTCAGTCCACATTTAGGGGGCCTGTAAAAGGCTAAGCTTGTGGTCACAGTGGTGCTGGCTCCCCTCAGAACCACCCTGTTGTGGAGGCACAGAGTGGTTTAAGCTTGTTGATAAAATGGATCCCCCTCCAACCCAAACCCTATCACCAAGAAGACTAATTCAGAGTATTTATGTACTAAAGGTTCAATCAGTTTGAGTTTTTGGTTGTAAACTTTCCCATATAAAAATGCCTGCAATATCAGTTAATTCGAATTAATTAGTCAGATCACGGCAACATCGATCTCCTCTAACAGTTTACATATCAGAGGCTGTTTTGAAGTTTTGTGTTCCCTAGTGACACTCCTTGAGACAGAGATGAATGGAGTTGGATGTTGTTCTTTAGGTAGAGGTGAATGTTTGATTAGCTTTGCGGTCTTATGTTGTTAACTTTTAGAAGCACCTGTCCCTCATGATTTGAGCTTGATTGGAGACATGACCCCAGAGTGCAGACTAACTAGTGAGCAGGGTTTTTTTGATCAGTTTGCATGAACCCACATTAGAATGGGCAAATTGAATTCTCCTCTGATCTTGAAAACCATGAAAACAAGAAACCTCAGGTCATACCGACTCAACTGTGCTGAAAGAAATGGCAGCATGTGCATGCACAATATCTTAATTGTTTTTTTTACCAGGGAAATCAGTTTTGCTATTGTTTGTTTCATTCTGATATTGTTTCTTTAAAACGCTAGAAAACTAAAGTGGATTTTGGGGATATTTCCACTTTATGATTTTGAGAATTCAAGAATCATTGTGAGGAACGGATGGTGCAAAGTCAATCAAATTGCAGTCAGATACAACCCTGGTGCTCCAGCTAATGTGTCTGAATGCACAACTTATTGTTGCTTAGCACGGATGGGCTATAATCGCATTCACATCGCTGAGTGCCGTTGCTGTCTGAAGGAAACAGAAAGGAAAAACTCCAGTGGCAAAAGAGTGCAACATTTGGATCATCAAAATTGGTTAGTAGGAAAAGATGGTTTGGGCAGATTAATCCAGATTTCTGTTGCACCATGCTGAAGGAAGCGTCATTTAATCAGGAATCATGAACCCTTGCTGTCAGGAGGTGGAGTAATGGTGTGGGGAACATTTTCTTGGTACACCCTGGGTTCTTTGATATGGACGATTGAACAGTAGGACTTCCGTAAGCATTGTGGCCCATACACTTTATCCCTTCATGGCAGCCGTTTACCCTATGGCAGAAGGACAGTTTCAGCAGGACAAAACACAATGTCTCAATAGTTTCTCTTGCTTTCCTGGCCTGCACAGTCTTAAGATCTTAAGTTATAGATAATTTCTGGGATGAGGTAGAATGAGCTGGTTAGAAAATGTCTGTACCTTCATGTAATTTGCGCCGACTACAAGAAGGCATGCTGTAAACATGGGTCAATATTCCTGCAGAACGACTTCAGCACCTAGTGGAATCTATGGCATCAGTTCTGAAGACCAAAGGAGGTCCAGTGCGGAACTATTAGGTGGGTGTCTCTAATAAAGTGACCATTCAGTACATGCACATTTAAATGCTATTCAGGTAAGAATTTCCGTTTTTACGTAAACACAGGTGTTTTTAGGGAACACTGAATGGATATAAAATTTGCTCACATTTAATAAAAGAAAAGACATTAAAATTTGGAGATATCTGCTTTCTGTGAGATCTGCTCTTTCATCGGACAGTAATGATTTTTTCATTTAGCCGATTCTCCCATATTCAGAACCCTGCAAAGATCAAATGCTGTTCATTCTTTTAATTAAACATAGAGTATAAGAGTCAGAAAAACTAAAACATGTAAAGTCAAACATGATTGTATGACCCTACGATTGTAATCCATGTAATCCTATGTAATTCATTTTTTTCCCCCAAAAGCCACTTTATTTTTTCCACGTTTCTGTTTTTTGTTTTTTTTAGCAGCATTTTAAAGAAACAATATAAAAATGAAACACACACAACTAAATTTTTTCCTGCTAAACAACAATTAAGATATTGTCCATGCAAGTGCTGTCATTTCTTTTTAGCACAGTTGAGTCGGTATGACCTGATGTTTCTTGTTTTAGCTCAGACATACTAAATCGGCAGTTCCTGTGGCTCAGTGGTAAGAGCCTAGCTGCTGGAAACAGCAGTTCCTGAGAACCTGGGTTTGAACCCAAGCTGGGCTTTAGTTAATGGCCAGATGCTCATTCTGAGACTGTTCATGTAACATACTGAGAGCTTTTTGTTCCTTTTGGCTCTCGGCTTTCTGACTGCTGTCATACAATAAAGAGTCGGCAGTATTGACTGAAGTCTGCACTAACTTGGATCCATTTAAAATGTCGCTCTATACGTGTTTGCTTCTGTATCCACCATTAGTGCACCTTTAAAATCAGTTCTTTAAACTGGATCTGAAAATGCAGTGTATAAGGGTAGCAGAAGGCTTTCTACGATTTTAACCTGTTGTGAAAGTGCACCCTGCAATTCAAGCTTCCCAGGTCACCATGAACTACTGTGTTTAAAAGGCAAGTTTAGTGTGTTTCTGAAACATGATCGGCCAGAAGGGAACAGACTGTGTAGAATGTCTAAAGTTGTAAATGAAAAATATTAGCTCAGAAGTTTGTTTTGCTCATTAGCCTCAGTTTTTTGGAAGTTAGATGCCTTTTGTCTTTCCAGCTCTTTACAATAGATCATCAGTGAAATTAAGATTGAGAAACATAATAAGCAAACTGGCATATAAAAAAAACCTACGAGTACCATCTACGGTGTGATGAAGTGGCCACTTGATAAGTAAAAAAAATTATTATGATTTTCTTTGAACATTAGATGGACAAAAGTAATGGACAACATATTAAATGAATGGAAAAAATCTACTTCCAGGTAGACAAGAGAGGGAGGGCAAGAGGGAGGGAGGGAGAGACCGACCGACCGAACGGGTCAGGGAGCTGTTCTGCTAGCTGTTTTTGGGACGGCTCTGCACTCTATTTGGTTGCTTGTGTGTGCTTGCATAGACTGAGGCAACAGATTGAAAGCAGAGTATATATGAGCTGAGAAATCCAACTACTAATTTAAAATTCAGCTCTGTTTATCAAATTTCTTAGACAATTTCTTAGACTTACTTGAGACCTAGAAATCAGATTAAGAATCCAACTGTGTGTTGTTAATCAGATATATGCAGAAAACAGATTACATTTGGATTATTAAGTGCACGTAAAACACTCATTGTTTTCTTATTAACCATTCTGGCCCAATTTGTGGTATGTTGCAAAAGAAAGGATGGCCAGCTCAATCTAAAGTTGAAAAACTGTGTCAGTTTGATTATATATTATATTAATTCTTATTTCCCAAGTGCATGTGAACTCGACTTTGTACAAAATGACAATTTTGCAGTTATCCAATTATCTGACAACATTAGTGATTGACCTTACAAAATCCAATCTTACAAAAGGGCTCAAAATCTAATGGCAAACCACCTCAGAGCAGCAGGGAAGCTGTCAAACTACACATGGACAATTCTGGGTGTCACTTTTGGGTGTGCCACAAACATTTGGCTATAAAATGTGCACGTATGGATGGTAAAAACTTATGAGCTATTCAGTGAAATCTTGGGCTACAGAAATGTGACCCTCATACCGCTTTGTAACAACATAACACAAATGGGCGAGCGGAATCGTAGGGACATAGGGCAAGTGGCAATAAGATTTTTTTTTTTTTTTTTAATTAAGCAATTTTGTTACATCTATAATAGATTTTCATACATTTACTAAATACAGTTATAGCCCAGACAGTTCCTGTGCTTTCCTGGAATCAACAAACAATTATAATAATTTTTTTTTTTTTTATGCGCTAAGTATATTAGACTAGTTTGTCAGGCTGTATGCATTTCTAAAAATACTAGGAAGAAATTGAGTTCTCTTATGGGTAGTACTCAGTGTCTTAAGTGTCTGCATGGCCTCTCAATTAATCAGTCACACCTGCTGCTTGTTACCTCTATCTAGTTAGTCTTTTAACCCCTCTGTGCTTCTCTTTGGGCTTATCGAAGTTTTGTTTGCATAGTTGCTGCAATTCAGAAATTCATTTTAGTCTCTTGGCAGTTCTAAGCATAACTGATTCTGTTTTATGGCGCTCTTCACGGAGCATGCAGCGATTGTTAATGCTAATTGCATTTGAGGGCATTGATTTAGAGCTGTTTGATTTTTAACAGTGTTCCTGCTGGTATAATGAGCAGACAGACAGCATCTTTTTAGGCTCTGAAAAGCTTGAATCTCTTTAATGATTTTATTTAGATTTTTTTGGCTTGCTTAAATAAGTGGTTTCATGTGTTTTATGACCAAGTAAGGTTTCAGTTTGAACTCGTAATCGGCCTTAATGAAACGTAGTCTTGTGAAAGACCTCCATCTAAAGGCATTTCAAATCTGAATTAGTTATACCATTTTATTTTTGTGTGTATGTGACTAAAAAAGCAGAATTAATCTGGCCTAATGCGTTTACCCAGTATTTATTTGGAGCATGGACAATAATGTGGCGATGAATAAACCTAAAGAACTTATTTGCTGTGCAATTACAATTTGTTCCTTAATAACTTATCCGTTAGCTTGTCTTCTGATTATGACCTGAAGCATGCTAAATTGTGGCAGGCTTTTTACGTTAAATATTGATATGCAACACATTAAGTTTTATTACCATACCGGTCCAAGTATTTAACACTACCATCATTCTTCTCACAGGATGAACATAAATTATACCCTCCCGATGGGCACCAATAACTATAGCTTAACTGAATTATCACCCTGTTTATCTACGCTTCAAAATACCACACAATACAGGTATGCGCCGTTTAATGACCGCATTACATCTGTGTAGGGGAAAGACATTACTGTTGAGGATGAAATGAAGGACCTGATATTTTTGTTTGACGGAAGCCAACGATGCACTGACGGACATTATAACGAACAATACGGAAGGTCAATGTAAACCAGTTTGGTGCTGGGGTGGATACTACTTACAATAAGAAACATCCAAAACATTTACAGTTTGGTGCAAATAAGCAGCGGACAGTCGACCACACAAAGTAACCTTCACAAAAAAGCCTCTGAACACATCGACTGAGTTGTCTCTATTCCAAAAGTGAGGTAAAAAGGACCAGCTACTCAGCACAGGTCTTCTACCATGCAGTCAAGTCAAAGAGACACACCCACATAAACACTTTAGGTGCTAGCAGTTTCAATGACTGGTAAGGTCAGTGGAGAACATTAAACCCATCGTCATGTTCATAAAACCAGTTTGGGATGGCATTTGCTCCGAGACATGGTGAAACATAATTATTGGCGTAGCCATTAGAAGATTGGTGAGCTATACTAATGAAACAAGTGTATTGATATTCTGGGCCCCAAAAGTTTCAAGGAAACATTGGAAAACCGCCCCTCTACTGGAGAACCTCCACTAAACTGTAATGTTGCCCCAGCGGAGGTTCATCTGGGCCATCAAACCCTTTTTCATAATGCTATTATGAATGGTGATTTATTAGTGGGCTATTGCTGTTGTACAACTGAACCAATTTTCTTACCATATTGTAGTAATTGTTACTTAAAGAGTGTCCTCCATGTTTACTTTCATTAATCTTTTACACTACGGTAGTGTTTTAGGATTAGCAGGTCTATACCCATGCATTGTCCCTGACATACTAGGGATGTGATGATGCATTGTGATATGGTGGAAAAATGTCATGCTTCCCTTCGTTTTATGGATAATATTGCTGCATTTTTTTAACACCAGGGGGCGCAATCATTCATCAATATCTTCACCAATGGAAAGTGAAGGGATTTCAGTTGTTTAAAGATAAAGCACAGGTGTTTGACAAAGTCCTATAAAAATGGAAATTATGGGAATAATGACAGGGTCAGTTAATATTTTTAATGGAATACTGGGCATAATGACTGTCTCGTTGAATTTAGGATGGCACTTTTTTCTAGTTATTTTATTATTATTTCTAGTACATTATTTTAGTTGCAGGAGACATTTTTTGTGTAAAAATGTATAAATATGCTAGAAATTAGCATTTTTATGAAAAGTTTTATAAATGTTTAATACAGTGAACCGTGAACTCTATCGTGAGTAGAATTGAATTGTGAGCAGAGTGTATCATTACACCCTTACTAGATACTGCACTGTATGTGCAGACTTATAAATTAGAGTTTAATTTAACCCTTGGATATTTTGCAGGATGGAGCATTCTAAAGCATTTTTTAAATGTCTGCTTTTAGTGGTTACGGGCACTGTTCAGTCATCACATCACAGAGCACACGGCATGATTGATTTGGACACTGTCAAACAGCTTGGAGTGTCATCAACCGATGTTTCAATTAATCAGAGCCATTCCCATGGAAACTTTGAGCCAGATGTTCATTATAGTGCAATAAGGATTGAGAAGTAACTGACATAATCGAGGTGGGAGAGCGAGAGAGCTGTTAGAGCAAAAGCTTCAAACATTATACTGTGGTCAGGGATGCTCCCTGGCAACAATCAGACCTTCAGCCATTGTCAAACAGCATGTGCTTCCCTAGGGTGTGCTGGGGTCATTGACCATTATTCACCAGAGTTTGTATGGACTAATGGGAGTTTAAACTGGGTGTATGCTAATTAAATACAAGCCAGGATTTGGTCACAGCATTTTACAGCACGGGGTATGACCCACCTCTCCCGGGCATTGTTTTTAATGTTTTACCAAAGTCGGACGTTGTTTTTTTTTTTTTACACAATTGCAGAAAATAAGGGCCAATTTATTTCAACCCCAAATCAAAAAAGCTGGGACATTGCGAAAATAACCAATGCAAATAAATATTTACTTTTATTTATACTGCTCACAAAAATTAGGGGATCTTCCAAAATGAAACCTTCCATAATAAAATATTCCCTAATTCTTTTGAGCATTGTAGTTGCAGACAGTACGAACAAAATTTATTTCACAGAGATTTAAAATTATTTGCATATTCTCTCTCGGTAGTGCATAATATTAAAGAAGGAATTACAGTACATATAGGGCAAGGCGGCAAATGAAGACTGTAAACCCCTGATCTTTGATCCCTCCGAAGATAATGTGTCAGTAGCTTATAAAACCGCATGGGATCACTTTGGAAAACTACAATATTGAGTTAGATTCACAAATGCAACTTAACATTTTACTGTGCAAAAAAACTCATTTTAAGCATGCCTAGAAGAGACATTGACTTCCCTGGGTTTGGAGGCATCTGGGATGGACTATTATGTAGTGGAAACATTTATTGTGATAAGTGTTCCTGATATTTTTGGAAGTCTTTTGTTAGGAGAGGGAATAACAACTTTACAAAGTGATACATGCTTTACTGTTCCAATGCTTTTTTGAGTGTTTAGCAGGCCTGCAATGCCGCAATGGGTGTTTATTAACAAATGGAATTAAGTTTACCAGATTAAAAATAAAATATCTTAGATTAATACTGTCTGCAATGAAATGAAATACGATATAATACGGTACTTTGTATTTGCATTGTTCATTACTTTTTTATTTAATGCTGTAAATCCTATATTTGAACGTTATTAAATATCTGTTGGTTGAGCTTAGATATGCATTAGAGTGCAAACACTTGGATACTTGCTACAAGAATTGTTTGGAGACTGTGATTCCTGCCAAACGTGTGTTACTACATATTGAGTAGCCGTAAGTTGGAGCTTGCTTGTCAGCTTGGTCTTGTGTGGGTTTTATGGCATGTGTTCTAACCTGTGCTAACACTGATTTTATATTATTGATGAACACATCTCACAGTGTAGGATTCTATGTTCCTTTTCAGCATTAAACTTTAATACGACAAGTAGCATTTGAGTACGTGATGAGAGAGATAATGTCCCAGACAGACAGTGTCTGATTCGAAATGGCTTTGCCGGATATGAGCTTCACCATAGTTTTGAAAACATTAGGAAAAAGTGGTGTAGAAAGCACATTGCACTTTGTTTATATTCTACATCAGGAGCTGTCAACCTTTTGCAAGCTGGGCCCTGTCAAAGCTGGTTCTATGCAGTTGGGGCCCCACCCACTCAAACCCCAAAACCCCCCAACCCCAAATGCACCTCCTTGCATAGATAAATGGATGGACAGCCCTATAGGCTATTATTATTATCATCATCATCGTCATCATTAGTGGTAATTAAGACTATTATCCTTACTAGGCCATTGTTATAATTCGCAGGAGCACCAGACTTCTAATGTGAGCTTGCAGGCATTATTAATATTACTATTATGAGTAGTGGTATGCCTATTATCATTACTAGGCTACAATTAAGGGGTTACATGCTTTGCTGTTATTATTAATAGCAACACCAATTGCTATTATATTAGTATTATAATACTAATACTTATTAGTATTGTTATTACGTAGGCAATGTTAATGCGAGACCTGTGTCTGCTTGTCTTGCATAGATCCTCAATTTTTGGAGAAATGTTTGATGTTTGTCACGAATTTCCCCCAAGGATGCAGCAGAGCCACACACAAGCATCCGTGTGAGCAGGGTTTTGTACTAGAAATGATGTGGCAAAAATTGGTTTTAAGGTCAGAAACACCAGGGTGGGGCACAGTGTATATATCATGAACACGAATGCGAGCAGCACATATTAAGATAGATAGATACTTTATTAATTTCGGAGGAAATTTAGCAGCCAGTAACAGTATTCACAGTACAGCACAATCAAGACATAAGAGAGACATAAGCTATAGATAAATGGAAAGAATATCTTAGTTATTGCACTAAGTGAATAAATAAATACAGTCGATTTCAGTTAATGAGACCACATCGGGACGCGTTCATTTTGGTCCTAATAACTGGCTGGTCCGATTAAACGAACATGTTTAAGACGGGACGTGTTATGTAACAAATTAAATGTTTATTAAACCTTTATGGTGCGATTTACACATATAGCGAACGTACAAACAAGAACTACAAGAGTTACCGTTTAAAAAACTTATCCAGTGTAATTTGACGCGCTTTAGCTGTGGCTAAGTAGCGACTTGTGGCTACTTTTTTGTAGTAAATGGAAATGTTAGGCAAAGACCTATAGGTGGCAGTAGAGGGCTGGGGAGAAACTCAGGAGCGTTGTATCGATGCCAGAGATGAAGTTTCTTTGGTAACCACGGATATTACATACTGTACACGTTCTTTGGTCCGATTAAGCAGAATTTTGGTACAAATAAGCGAATAACATTACACGTATATAATAGGATTTGTTTCAGTACTTTAGAATTTGGTCCGAATAAGCGACTGGTCCCATTAACCGGATTCGACTGTATTCGGTTTTTAGATCCATAGTATAACATACACTGTAAACCACCACCATGAACGTGACTGCAATTCAAGCAAATTCTTAATTCAGTGTAAATCATTTGACTAGTAAAGGGGGGGGATCATTCCTCCTATCCTATTATTGTGCAGTTCCCTTAAAATATGCAGGACTGTCCCTTCCTTTAATCTGTCATCTTTTATATGATTACATGCTGATGAGCTTCTTCAATCAAGGCCATCA
Organism: Parotocinclus maculicauda; assembly: GCA_034780255.1. Taxonomy (NCBI): domain Eukaryota; kingdom Metazoa; phylum Chordata; class Actinopteri; order Siluriformes; family Loricariidae; genus Parotocinclus; species Parotocinclus maculicauda. The sequence goes on from JAUZSU010020151.1 coordinate 9,664, forward strand.
GTACTATAGGCACACAATTTACAATATGGAAATGCATCTATTAAAAGGCTTGTCTCAAACTCACACACATGTACACTTGTGATGCTGATCACCCAGTCCTGTAACTCACTGCACAATCCAATGCACAGAAGAGTTTTTCCACTCACCTATGTTTGGATGATTTAACAGCCTCATGATCCGCACTTCTCGGAAGAGCTAAAGGCACAGGACAAGCAAAGCACATTGGTATTTCAATCAAATTAGCATAGCTTAATTGTATAACTATTATCTACTACTGTTCAGAGACAGAAAGCATATAAATTTAACTGGCAAAGAATGCAAGAATGTGTGCAAGAAATTTGATTCCCTAAGAACCAGAACAAATGTAATTGGATGTTGGATTTCCTGCCTTGATTGCACCCTGCCACCACATTATTCTGTATTCTAGAATTCCCACAGTAACAAAAAGTCTCCTGCACCGCTATGCAGGTATGAACCAAAGAACTTCCATTCATATCATAAGGTTCTTATCCTCATTAGTTATGTATGTAACCTCCATAGCCCCTGTTTTACCTTGCCAGATACATGAGCTGTTAGTACAGCAGTTGTAAGGACACACAAAACGGTGCAAATGAATGTTAAGCAACATTTGGCTGGCGCTGTGCTTCTTATATGCACTGAGATTATGATCGTTTTGAGCAGTTCTTACCACTTAGGTGAATTACGTGCGCCGGATCTGCGTTCCCCAGCGCAAGAACCATACGTGGACCACAGGACAGTTGTGAATAAAAGTTTAATCTGTTTCTATTTGGAAATAATTTCTATTTCAGAAAGAATACTGATGCACCATGGGGGCAGAAAGGAGCAGAGCAAGAAGTAACCCAACCACTAGAGTCAAATCTCTTTTGAAATACCTGCTTGCATCATAAGTACGGCAGGAAATACATCGTCACATAAAAACAGTTCATGTATTTGCTCAACATGGCGACAAAGAGAGACACAGCGAGAGAGAGAGAGACACAGAGACAGTGAGAGAGAGAGAGAGACAGAGAGAGAGAGAGACAGAGAGAGAGACAGAGAGAGAGAGACAGAGAGAGAGAGACAGAGAGAGAGAGACAGAGAGAGAGAGACAGAGAGAGA
>JAUZSU010020162.1:0-10782 GCA_034780255.1 Parotocinclus maculicauda
ACATAGCACGTCCCGTCTTCTAACATAGGGCATGTTCGTTTAATCGGACCAGCCGGTTATTAGGACCAAAACCATCGCGTCCCAGTGTGGTCTCATTAACCGAAATCGATATATATATATATATATATATAATACATTAATTATAAAATAAAACAAAAATAAGAGAGCATATTTAATACATTATAATCAAATTAATTATAATAATAGATAGTCATGACAATTAAACAGAATACAACATTATGAAAAGCATAATAAATATCTAAAAATATAAGACAATACCAGTGCTTTACTGATGAGCCACTCCTAATTAAATCTTGATTTTGCCCACATGAGGTTTAATGAGATTATGATTATCTGTCTGCTATTATGATTTTTTTTATTCTGCTTTATATGTTCCCCTGTACAGGACACTGGGTCTGTCTCATACAGCAGACCAGGGATGATCCCATATTAAAAACAGGACTATAGCGACCAGCCATAACATTTAAACACTGACAGGTGCTGTGTTCAAATACTAGTTTTCAGAAGGAGACTTTTGTGAAAAGTCTATTGTGGGAACTCCTACCAGTTCTCAAACCAATTACAATCCTGCATCTGGTGCATTTTTCTGTGATGTAACATAATAGAGCCCTCAGTGCTTGAAACACCTCCTTCACACACTATATGGAAAATGTATTGGGATTCACTTCTAAATCACATTCTGAATCAGTAGAACATTACCTGGCTGACTGCAGAGTGCCACCTGTAACGTTTGTCCATGTGTTTGTTTATCAGGGGTTGGAATAGCCCCCTTAGTGTCAGTAAAGGGATATCTTAATGCTTCAGTATAACACATTGCGGATGTATGGTTGTGAATTTGTGGAAACAGTTTGGGAAAAGCTATTCCTTGTCCCAGTATTACTGTGCTTTAGTGCACAAAGCAAGGTTCATAATGCTATGGTTGGACGAGCTAATTTGGAAGAATTTGATTGGCCCGTACAGATCCCTGACCTCAACTTTAATAAACAGCTTTAGAAGGAACTAAAACAGAGATTGTGGATCAGGCCCTCTTATTCAACATGAGTGCCTCCCAAATGCTTTTCTAGATAAATGGGAAAAACCAAATGGTCCAAAATTTTACATTTACATTTATGGCATTTAGCAGACGCCCTTATCCAGAGCGACTTGCAACTTATACAATCTTACAATTTAAGCAATTGTGGGTTAAGGGCCTTGCTTAAGGACCAAACTGTGGCAGCTTGGCAGAGGTGGGATTTGAACCCAGGACCTTCAGATCCAGAGTCCAGTGCCTTAACCGCTAGGCTACCCCAGTCCCAGGCCAATATGACTTTTTGGTCTGCTAGTTTTGCTTCTCGCCTTGCTTGAATCAGTTCTGCAAAAATGTTGTCTAATTTGATCATTCTTAATGAGGTTTATTACCAGTACTTAGAGTAAAAAAAAAACTTCAGCACCACCAGCTATGGAAGAGCCATAGCTGGGCCCTCAAACACGGTCTCATGGTATCTAGGCTGATCATTTACCTATTTTAAAAAAATGTTATTTTTCTAATAGGTTCTCTTTTAGGTAAAAGTCATATCTTGTATCCATAGGGAACAGATAATTTTGGCAATTTTGGATGGTTGGTCACTGCCTCCCTGTCTCACTCATATGACCATTTGGGTTTGTAAAAGAGGAAAAGTATGTTACTTGGTTCTCAATGGTTCTTAATTTTCTGTATGCTACATAATTATAGCTACTAATGATGTTGTTTATGCTTACTACTCTTTAATATTTAATCTTATTGTTCAGTCTCGCCCAGAAGACGATGGGTAAAATATAGAATAGAATAGTGAGTTTATAAGAATAAATAGGTCAAATAGACAGAATCTAAATAAAATACTTACAAATTGGAAATACAGTACAATAAGAACTACAGTATATTAAATACAAAATTAGGGAATATTTTTAAATTATTACGAAGCGATAAAAAAAAAAGCAAAAGAAAGTTGTTCTATAATGCCAATGAGTTGCAAAAACAACCTCCATGGGTGAAAATGCACTATATAAAATACTAAAAGTGCTGGAGTATCTGAACATTCCTGATCTTGAAAAGTGCACATCCTGCAACTTTCCGAAATCGGCTTCAATGTGTTGGACTGCATCATTGGCACCCGATGGTATGCCTTCTGTTATCTACTGAACTACCATAGTGGTAGTCCAAACATAACTCCTGACTCCACATCTCAGGGCTGTGCATGCTAGTATTGACACTGACCAAGAACCAGTTTAATTAAATATGTTTGATTTTAAACTTTAAGATTGGATGCTGTGTTTTGTGATGAATAACCTCATGTTGGTTTGGCCAACTAGCCACATTAATATGGGACCAGACCATATTACAGCACTGGACATTGCCTTCATACTTTACACACCTTCATGAAGTTACTCTTGGTTACCTCGTTTTATGGTGCAGATGAAAGCATAGATGGATTTGAGTCCTGAATTCTACAGTCTGACAGCTGCAGAGTGAAATTACATGTGAAGCGGGGCAGGAGCAGGAGTTAACTCTGTCCCTCATTCAGCCTTTCTAATGGCCAGTCTTGTTTGTTAAATTTTACTGTGACACTGCAACCCCAGCATACAACAGCCTAAAAGAATGCTTACGGTCCCACAGACTCTTAGAAAGTTCTAAACAGTTCGCCACTCAAACCAAAGTACCTCAGCCTCCTCACAAAATAGTGGTTTTGGTTTTGATCGTTCTTATACATCCTGTCCTATGACTCAGGAGGACACCAAGATTTGTACATGTTAACCACCTCAATTTGCTCTGAATTGTAATAGAAAACATCACACACAAGGTGGAGGAGAATTTCTTCTTCCAGAAATTTACCACGAGCTCCTTTGTCTTTCCAGAGTTCATTTGCATTTAGACAGACCCTTTTACTTTTTTATATTTTCTATTAAGGCCGTGTGCTAAATTAGAAACAGGATTTTGCTAAATAAAAAGCACATAAAACTCCAAGTGGGCTTTCATGTGTCTTTTAATGAGGATAAACTTCTGTCTGTCCACTGCCATTAAACCCACATTCTGGAAGTTTCTCCCATCTGCATACATGATCTTTGGAGCTCAGAGTGACCATTGGACTCTTTGGGCACCTCTCGTAATAAGACCGTCTGGTTTTGTGAATAAGAAGTTTGGTGTTGTGACTAGGAAGAGTGCTGGTTGATCCAAACTGTTCCTATTTTAGAATTTTGGAAGCCACTAAACTTTCAGTAAAAAGCAGATTTTTTGTAGACTTCTCTGATCTGTTCCTACACACAATACTGTCTCTGAGCTCTACAGACTTTCTTACTTGTCTTTGCTGTCATATGGAGTTAGTTGTGAGGTCTTTTGAGACCTTATATAGACAGGTGCGTGTCTTTTCAAATCATGTCCAATCAACGGAACTTACCATAGTTAAACCCTGAACAAGGTGTAGAAACCTCTCAAACCTGATCAAGAGAAATTTGAGGCAGAGCTAAAATCCAAGTCAGAGCAGAGGGTCTGAATAATTATGCCTGTGCAGGAATTTAGTTTTTGTTTTTTTATCATTTTAATCAAATATAAATTTTCTCATTATGAGGTATTGAATGCAGAATGATGGGGGAAATTCACAGATTCTAAATAATTCAAGTTGTGAGATAAAACCACCAGATCTCAGGCATGTTGTTCCAGATCGCAGGCAAATGGAAGCCAGGGCAACACCTTGAACTCTTCCTTATGGTCATAAAACCACCCCAAACTGTGTGCAGTGCTTAGCTGCAGTAAGAGGCACATGTCCAATTGACATATACATGCATAAGAACATCCTCTAGTGCCTTGTCACTTCCCACTTTGCATCATGATGCCGTCCATTCTAAAACTGCCCATGCGATCACCTGGTCAACCAGGGTAATCTTCATCTAGGTAACCTTCTTCTTCTGCACATGTCCAGTTCTGGCACTCACGTGATAATTGAAGGTGTTTATGTGAGGGTGGTCACCTAGCATAACAGAATAACGGCATTATTTTGAAGACTGCACCTATCTGTTCTCCAACCTTTAATTTTTTCTTCTCAATATCAATGCTTACAGCATTCCAGCAAACAGCAATGCCCTTCATAACAATTTACACCACTAATGGCCAACACTTTTTTAATCAGACAATAGCTATACATTAATAATATTTATAGGAAAAATAAATATTGTCAGTTTAATAAATTAATCAATGTTTGCAATCAATTTTAGTTACAGTTTCTAGAAAATGTGATTTCCAGAAATTTGTACTAAGTGAAAAGATAAGAAATTCAGTTTGGCCATTAGTGATGTCTTTTCCTTTAAAGGTGATACACATCAGGACTGTGGAAGCCTTGCGGTTAAAGTACTGGACTCTGGACCTGATGGTTCAGGGTTCAAATCCCACCTCTTCCAAGCTGCCACAGTTGGGTCTCTAAGCAAGGCCCTTAACCCACGATTGATTGGATTGTAGGACTGTATAAGTTGTAAATTGCTCTGGATAAGGGCGTCTGCTAAATGATGTCAATGTAAATCATACCCATACACACAAATGTGAGATTTTATGACGTACAATAATTGATAGCCAATGCTGCCACTTCTGCTTGTTCCACACGTGATGTGAAACAAAACTACAATCTTACTCGATATTAGACTTAAGGTATACTAAAACGGTAACCCATTTGTCACTATATAACACGGTGACCTGTGATATTTTAGTCAATAAACAGACACTGTTTTTGAGAACAGATGGGTGATCCAGACATACTGGTCGTAGAGAGGCCAGTCAAGCTACAAACATATCAGAGACTGAAAGAAACAGGCTAAGCGTAGGAAAGAGAACCTGGCACTGAAGCATAGCTTCATATGCTGTACGCCACTGGCTTTTTGACATTACACACAGGTCCCTGTGAACAACTCTGTCCAAAACACATTAAAGTCTAAATGAACAACGCAACAGTCCAGAGCACACGAGCGAGAGTGATGAGTCATACATTCACAAAAATATTGACTTGTCTGATAGTGTTTGCTGTCTGATTTGTCCAGTCCCACACGCTCTGTGGAAAAATCACCCTGGTCCATCTTGAGTCAGCTTCGACCTTCAGCTGGACACTGTAGAATTAAGCTTATTTGCTGGGAGTTATTATTCTTAATCCTGGTCTTTTGTCCGTGCGTGCAGTGCGTCCCTAGTATAACAGACCCATAATGAAAAGCTGAAGTGGATAACAAGGACATTGCTGGAAAGGCTGCTAACCTCAACCCAAATCTTACAATAATCTCTTAGCCTTCATCACTTACCACTTCTCCTAACCTTCAGGCTACGTTCACATTACCAGGCTCATGTGGCTCAGATCTCACTGCTGTATGGACGTGTCAAATCCGATCTTTTCAAATCAGATTTGAGTCACTTTCATATGTGGTTCTAGATTGGATAAATATCCGATCCGTGGACATGAGACTTGAATGAGGACGGTCAGATTGGATTTCATGCGTCATCATGAATCCATTTAAGCAAAGCTGGAAGGAACCCACCGAAAAATCTATTTGTATTTGAAACAAAGAACAATCCGCGGCTGCAAATGAACGTGGCTACAATAACAAAGAAAAATTTTATATCCCTATAATTAGCGATAGTTTGTGTTGCTGATGTCTTAAAGCATTTTTGTGAATCGCTCTGGATTAGGGTATCTGCTAAATACTGTAAATGTAAAATGTATTTCCAAACCGCTGACTGTAAATGTTACAATATTGCTCCATGAACAGGATCTTATTCAAATGTAATAGTTGTCTACAATAACGTATTTTTCAATTTTAACACATTTCGTACCTGCTAAGTAAACAGGACGACAATATCACTGACATAATTATCACCCAGCAGAAACCATAATTACAGCAGACTAATAATACAGTCCGACACGGATAAAAGTTTTGATTTTGCTCTAATTTGGTTGGGGAATGTGGCACAATAAAATATTTTACAAGTGAATGCTTACTGATGGTTGTTTCAGTCTTTGTAGATCATGTCTTTTGTGTTTCATTCTGAAGAAGCTCATTAGTTTTAATAACACAAACATACAGTACTTTTCTTGTTCTCGCTAGTCTGCCATACTGAGTACAGCGCGGTTGGATTTTTTGAACACCTTACATCAGCTTAGCTCAAAATGGGTGATACTGCTTTAAGAAATCAGATGGTAAAGCTAAATCATATCAGCTATGATATCAGAGAACTCTTAGTCAAAAGCTTTTTTAAAAGAAACTGCAAATTCAGGTGGTTCTGTTAGATTGCGTTTTCCTACCTGAGATGCCTAAGATTTAAGATATTAAAGCATGTTGTGTACATGAGTGATAGTTAGATAAAAAAATGCAGATTGGATTTTAACCTGAGCAAATGCAGCTCTGGGAACGGACTGCCCGAAATCCTTTATTCAAGTGTATCTTGCTGATCCGCCGTCCGCACGTGTCAGTAGTTTTGGAACCCAGCGTTGTCAGCTTGCTGCCTGTGTTGACCCGAGTCAGATGTGCAATCAGGAAAACAACAGGTGACATAGTGTCAGATATGAACACGACTCCTGACAGCCCAGCAGATGGGAATTTGCAAACAACCCACCTGACGCTCTAAAACCAACAACTCCAGCTCTAAACAAGAATTAAATATCCTTTTTACTGTCAGTAGACGATTCATGTCTATGCTGATGTGTAATCAGGGATAGGGCTGGGCGATATGGCTGAAAAATGTATCATGATCATTTGTTTTTAAATTATTCGTTTATAGAAAATTTGTAATTACCTACAACTGCTCACAAAATTAGGGGATATTAGATCAGAAAAGCAAATAAAAAGTCAAAGACAGATTACGCAAAATGACATGCAAATTCAATTGGAGTGATGTATAGTGAACAGAAGCATGTCAGACTGGATAAGAGTGCACACATTGACTGGTCAGTAGGGTGTATGATCACCCAAGACTGCCAAAACACACTGACAGTGATGGAGAATGGATAGAATTAGATTGTCCAGCAGTTCTTGTTGGATCCTCTGCCACTCTTGTTCCAGGGCAACTTCCAGCTCAAGAAATATTGTGGGAGGCATTGGACAGTTTGCCAGATGTCTTCTACATCTTCCTTGCGTGTCCAGTCCATGTGTTCGGTTCCTGCGTCCTGAAGCATGATGTTGAGGAGATATGCACGGTGGGGTCTTATTATCATCCATAAAAACAATGTTGTTTTCAAGTGCTCCAGCATGGAGGACCACTAGTCTTCTTTGTACAGTTCCAGTTTCTTGAAACGATTCCATAGTCTGATATTCATGCTTTGGGACGTCCCAACTACTGTTGCCAGTGTCTTTTGTGTTTGACCAGTTTTAAGATGTACTCTATCTCTCCCAGCTTCACATTCAGGCAAATCATGATACAGAGGCAGGATGTTGCCTTTTAAGATCAGGGAATGTTCAGATACTCCAGCACTTTTAGCCTTTTATATAGTGCATTTTCATTATCAAAAAATAGCCGAATTGAAACCCTTTTTTTTTTTTCATTTAACAGCTTGATTTTAAATTTAACCACTTTATTTATCAATGTACACAGATAATAATATCAACACAATAAAAACGCATTAAGTTAAAAGAAATAAGTTAATTAAAATAATAAAAACATGATAATGATCTCTTGATGATACACATTAAATAAAGTAAAATCAGTCAAATTAACTGACCTAACCTAAAAATGCAATAAATGAACATGAAATAAACTCTTGCATTTACTAAGTAATATTTTACAAAATGTTTGCAGTGTAAATGTTTTGTACATCTAGATAATCACAGAAAACTTTGAAGTAGATCAGCTTAACCTTCGTATGATGTAATAAATATAAAATATTTAAGACCTATTCAACAAAATGAGATCAAATGTAAACTGAGGTAGAGCAAATTACCTGAAATACCTGTAAACACAAAATATAATTAAAAACTATATATCATACATAAGTTATAAAACTAAACTCAAGTACTAGACATGGTTGTATTTCACTTCATATTGCAGCATACATTTGTAACTCGACCAGACCTCGGGGGTAAAGTAGGAAACTGCTCTCTTTCTATGGACTCCATCCATTCCAAATAAAGTAAAGGAAGTACAAGCCAGACGTTTCTAGAGTAAAAGTCCTAAACTGAACATTGTTAAATGATTAACTGCTGTTACACGCCAACCTAGGGTTACTTAAATAGCACAGGTCCCAAAATATCACAGAAACAGCTCACTAGCCACAAAGGTTTCTGAAAGAATACATATTTATTCTTATGATTACTAAAATGAGTGATAAAAAGAGAAATATCTCCAGGGGTAAGCCAGGCCAAAATATTAAACAAAACCAGACCCCCTTTCAATCCCAGAATCTACCTACACCTTCCCAAAACTAAAACAAACAAAAGACAGGGATCTATCCTGACTCCCCAACAAAAAATAACAAGGAACAAACAGGTTTCCGAATAAATGGCACTTACCCCCTTCCTGCTTTTATTTGAACCACTTAAACCCTAAAATTATTTACAAGTATTTACAGCCAACATCAAGACCCACCATTAAACACATTACACCACTTAATCGGTCCAAAGAAAATATGGGTTACATCCCAGTTTACATGACTACACCACATCCAGCCAAAACTCCCTCTTGATCTCGCTCCCTCTCTCCATGGGACTTTACATTTTCTCCTTTTAAACCCTCTTCAGCACAGGAAGGCCGGGATTCATTTTGAGCCCCACCTATGGGTAAGGAGGAAAAGCACAGACAAAGAGAAACTACACAGCAGCCATAACACTGCTGTCACTTAGAGCACATTTCATTATTAAGGGATATAATAGGCTGTGTATGAGCCAGAGCAGGGCACTTTTGGGGTTTATTCATACAATCGGCATATTCATCCATTAATTTGTGGTTTGCACTTAAAGCGTTAAAGAGAAACTATTAAATATTATATTGAAAAATGTTTATATTAATATGATGATGTGGTTATTGCAATACATAGTATTACTGTTTTATCACTCAGGCCTAGACTGGGATGAAAATCTTTATCACCACCTTCAGTCATAGCAATTGTGGCCAACGAATAATGAAAACCTTATCTTGCTACTTTTTTACTCAGTAGTCTGCGTTGGTTACTGTCTGACTGTAGGCGGAAACCAATCCCGAACACGAGTGTCACACATACACACTCACTCACTCACTCATTCAGACAGGACAAATAATGGCAAGTTCATACCTCACAATTTTAGTTCTGATTTTCTGTAATCGATGAAAGCTTCACTGGAGTCAGCATTCACTCAGGGATTAAAAATCGTGTCTTGATCGCTGGGTGTGAACTTTTCAGAGATGTTTTGCGACAGGCATGCCGATTGCTTTTAGAACCCTAAGAAATAGCTAAGATATTAGAAGTCTTGAACCGTTGGCGAGTTCGATCCTGTAGTGTGAAAAGTTTTGCGACCAATTTATGACTGGCAGTGGGTGTGATCTGGGGTACAGCCAATCAGAACGCTGTATTGAGTAAGTGGAAACCAAGGGGCAAGAGTTATATGCATGGCTACAGCCAAAGCTTCGCTTCAGAAAATACAATTTCTACTAATATGTTAAATTTTTTTTTCTAGTAAAATGGTGGTGCTTTAGTCCTGTTCATATTTCAACCAGTGACCCGTCATTTATGTCATTTAGCAGATGCCCTTATCCAAAGCGACTTACAATTAATACAGTCTTACAATCCAAGCAACTGTGCCTTAAGGGCCTTTGCTCAGGGACCCAACCGTGGCAGAGGTGGAATTTGAACCCTGGACCTTATGGTCCATAATCCAGTACCTTACCCACTAGTTCACCACAGTCCCAATTGTACATCACCCAGTACTGCAAGTAAAGAAGGATTAAAGACTCTTGATGATACCGACACAGATGAAATAGGAAAAATTTTAACAGGGTCCCGTAGTAAGACACACACTCTGGACAACCTGTGTTCTGCCTCACCAGGAGTTCCTTGAGTTGTACAAGGAGAGCAGGAGTGATTGTGAGAAATACATTTTGTACATTATGTATAACAGCTCCAATACAACATCATTTAGCAACATTCCCTGCTTTTATGAGTGACAGTAGTGTTGTGTTAAAGTGTCTCTCAGAGTCACTTAAAGCATATGGCTGAGGCTCAGCGGGACCGCTTTAGTGCAACAGTGAGAGACAGGCATTTTTATCTGTCAGCCCACAGGCCCCTGAGACATGCTTTGCACTTGCCAATTAAAAACAATTTACATTTGTTTCTCACACTCAGGTTCAAAACGTGGAAAATGAACGCTCTCGTCAGAGGAAGCCCTCGAGACAGAGGCGAATCAGACAAGGCTACGAGTGCATGGAACAAATTAACACACTTCTCCATAGAAACGTTGCTAATTTCTTATGATGTTCCTTTGTCTTGAGTCAGTGTTGTTTAGTCTAGCAAAAACATGGCAATGCTATGTCATTAATTTAAAAGAAGAAAGGTCAAAAAATGTTTCAACATAAACGCATTGCTCATATATTATACAATGTATGATCAAATTTATCAAAGGTTTATGAACTTAAACGTTTTTCAAGCGGTGCATTATACCGAGTGAACGAGAGTAACCTCCTATCTGGGGATAGAATTAACTGTACAGTCACAGCCGACTCTCGGTCACTTGATGGATCATCGATCTCCACTCATTTCTGTCTTTCATCAGGATGATCCATGAAGTATTTTGGCAGGATAGTGGAGTAGTTTG
>JAUZSU010020173.1:0-10782 GCA_034780255.1 Parotocinclus maculicauda
CCAAATCACCCACAGCGATCCCAGGTTTTTTAAAAATGCATTGCAGACTTGAAATGCAGGAATGGATATTTATTAAGAAATTAGATGAAGTTGGTTCTGTCTGCAATTAAACGAAGTAAACAAAAGTAAAAGTAAATGTATTTTCCATACTCTTAAAACATTTTCTGATTTGAAGTTGTAGGATCACATTCTAGTACAGAGCATTGAGACCAAATATTTCTGTATGTGATCTCCTCTAGGACTGTTTATCGACCAGATCATGCACAAACCAAATAAGTTTGGCCTAGTGTAAAAATACAGGAGCTAGTTATGTTGTGTTGAGTACAATGTTATTTTATAAGGTTCACAAAGACTGAATAATGATCTGACATTTCAAAAGCCACAAGAGCCTGGCAACCTTTCCTGCAAAATGTTGGGTATTTAAAAGTTACAAGTCTTGCCATAACAGGGAACATATGATGCAGTTATATTGATAATATGAGTAGAGTATTAACATATGTACAATAGATGTGGTGGCCCAAGGGTCGAGAGTACGAAGCCATAAAAACATGTAATTAGGTAATCCAAGATGGTGACTAATCGAGATTATGGGCTGCCAGTGGCTCAGTGTACTGTCAAAAAAGAGGTTTCTGACTGATCCTTCAGGGTTCATGGAATTTTGTATCTTTAGTTTGAAGATTTTGTTTAAGGTAAATAGATCTCAAGTGTCACAAGCTTTGCAGTGGTACTGTCAAAAGTACATCTTTTGTACCACTAGTAAGAAGACTGATTTGGTAAACTCATAATTCACATGAATTGACCCAAAGGACCATGGTTTGAAATTTGAGTATGGCTGGTTTACTCTGGAGGGCTTACTCTGTCAGTATACCATCAGGGTATGTGTAACCAAGGTGGAATCTTCAAGAGTTACCACTTTTGTAGATATACATAGACAGGTAGACAGTCAGACAGATAGTTTACACATTGCAAAAAATACAAGAAGGTGCATACAACATTAACCCAGCATTCAGTGCAAGCCAAAACTAAACAAACATTTGCAGTGAACCTTATATATTGTTACACTGGTATATTGTCTATTGTTCATGCTGTGAGTCTTGGGTAATGTTCACATTTTACCATAATGAAGCCAAATTGCGGCGGGTAGAAAAGATATCCATGCTTCCTGGAGCATTTTGGTTAAATGAAAATATTGATAAAGGTGTTTTGCTTCCATTGTCTTCTACACTACAGTCCCCAGTGTGCCCAGAGTCATACCAGTGATGAAGTTAGTCTTTTTTCTCAGTTTATTGGTGCTTAGCAGCTCCTACAGTGGCACTGCTTCCCCTGAAGACCACGGTGTAAAACATAACCATGGTCACAATAGACCAATTTCCTATTTGAAATATGTGAGCCTCCTTAGGGAAATAGGTCTGCTTTGACCTTTCTTATACAGTGGTCAGCCTTATTCAGTCTGTTAGTAAAGTGAACTCCATGCATTTGTAGGACCTGGAGACCATCTCTACTTCTTCCCCCTGAGTGGTGACTGGCATCAGGGTTTCCCTGACACACCAATAATCAATCCATCCACCAATCCATCATTAGCTGCATCACAAAGCAAAGTTCTCAACCATCATTATGTACTCTGACTTATTCCTATTGTGATAAAGACAAGTCGCCAGAGAATGTCTGCAGAAAGCATGAGTTAAGAGTTGTCAGGTTTACACCACAAATATGCTCTTACTAAAATATTTTTTCCACTTACAAACACGTGTGGTGGCACAGTCTAGTGTCCTGTTTTTTAAAACAAATTGGGGTATCTTAGTGTGATATCAGCCAAACTTGAAAAGTCTATCAAAGTTAAGTATTCATAGGCAGAAATTGTCATAGCTACTGAGATTTTTCACGAGAGTAGCTAGAAAACAATACGAACGGTATGTTGGAAGAGAACTCCATTCACTATAGTTCATTGTCAGCTTGCTAAGTTAGCCAGCTTAAGTTACCTAATATTCATCCAATATATCCACACATATATACACAGACTTACTGTTCTTTGTGTAGGCCCAATGTTGAGCAGAGGTTGATGTTGATCCTGTGTTTTGCATGTTGCAGTTCTGTTTTTGTTCACCACATCATGATCTTTGAAATTGAAATGGATTATTTTGGGAACATGTTTCCAACCCGCACAAACTTCAACACTGGCACCCCCAAAGTTTCTCGTGACTAACTGCAGAATTTCCCTTGTTGCTAGGTTACGGCTTATCTTATTCTTATTATCTTATATCTTATAGCACTTGGAAATAAATCGCTATGTTTTGTATATTTTTTTAATCTCTGTCTGTTTCTGGTAGCATTTAAAAATTCTTGTGTGTAACATATAATCTCCAATATGTCCCTGTCAGATCCATCATGACCTCTATAAATGGGTTACGGTTCACAAGGTTCCTTTTCCTGCTGTGGAGTGCTCATAGACATGTCACTTTACGTTTTTCCTCTTTGGACATTGTGCTTTGTTTAGCAACTCGCGTAGAGGCCCATATGATTAGAAGATGGGTAAATGGAGGAGGGATAGTTCCTGCTTTATTCACTGAACCTGCAGAATGCTCGACACTGCTGATGCTTGAAATCAACTTTACACTTTGTAAGATAAGGAAACCAGCCTATCCTGCAAAGGCAAATCACAATAACTTTGTGGCATATTCACCTAAAAAGATCTAGGTCTTAAAATCACAATCTGTTTACAATTTTCATGATTAAATTTGTGAAATGTTCCAAATAGTTTAGGGTAGAGTTATTTTAGAGGGAAAAGTCATACCAAGAAATTGTGTACAAATTACAAAGATGAGATCATGTCAGGATTGCAGTTAAACTGCTATTATTATTATTCACAGATACTTCTTTCATTGATATTTCTTTTTTTGTTTGGTTGTTTCGTCTAGATTTAATTTTAATTATCAGTTTATATTTTATTGATGGTAATGCCAGTATATTATATTGTTCCACCACAACCACACAACCCACTCACCACTCGTAGTTCACTTATAATGACCCTCCACTTATTTAGGTGAAAGAAAAGAGAAGCATTAGAGAGTAGACACAGTAAATAAGATGAGACGGACAGACAAGAACATGGAACAGACCAGTAAATGGCCCAAACAATCCTGTTCACCAACATTTCCATATTATCTCAAATCTAAATACAGTATTTTGTCCTGAATTGCTTGACACTGCCTGAAGTTTGCTATTGTAGGACTATTAGTCAAAGACTTATTTTTATTGTTCACTTAACTGGTTATTTGTAGTATCAGTCTTCCTGTAATTCTTGGTCTAATCTATGTTATCTTGTTCTAAGGGCTGATACCAGAATTTTCATTGATAGATAAAAGTCTTGCTTGTGAAACTGCAAGGTTTGCAGGACTTTTTAAGCTTTCCAAGTAATTTAATCAGTCCACTTAAAGAATAGTAGAATGTCTTTATATTTATACTTAACCGGAGTTGGCTTGACATTCTACTACTTTGCAATGAAAGATCCATCCATCCACAGTCTTCTGCTTATTCCACACGGGGTTGCGGGCCAGCCGGTGCCCTTCCGGCAACTCCATCGTTGGACACACACACAGTTACGCACACAGTCACACATTAAGGGCCACTTTAGAGACACCAATTTACCTAACACACATGTCTATGGCTGTAGGAAACCGGAGTACCCGGAGTAAACCCACGTGGACACGGAGAGAACATGCAGACTCTGCATTGAAAGTTGGCCAAGTTGAACTATTATCTCCTTTGAATGTTGGTGATTCTTACCTGCTAGGTCACAAAAATGCAAGACGTCCTTAAACAATTGACGAACCTTGAAAGAACCTTAAAAAAAGCATATTTCATGATTCATTCAAGAAATTTTACCAGACCATATGCATTGGCTAAATAGTGGGGGATCATCAAGATTATACCACAACTTTTAAGTTGCTTTGACTTACTGCAACTATTCATTGAAAACTGGCCAATATTCTGGTTGGTTTTCAGTTGTTAATTCTTCAACATGGCCAGTGACCTAAAAATACCAGACATTCCAATTAAAGTTAGATGTCTTGTTTGTTTGACTACATTGCATTTTTAATATTATGCCAAAAAATTGTAGCCATCGTTGTTGTAAACCACTCTTTTTCATTCAGAAGGCTCCTGCCAATCGACACAGTTGATTATTGCCACTTGTCCAAAGGTTCTGCAAACCATTTCCAAATCACAATAAATCACTTCAAATCAAACCTGTTATAAATCACAGTACACTAGTAGTTTCAGGTTACTTCTGCATTTTCCTCACTCCTGACCCACAGTTTCTCCTCCGGTAATTGCCCCCAGCCAAATTCTGACAGGTTACACTAGGTTCGGAACTAATTGCTTCCCTATGTGACGTTCCTCTTGTTCTCATTCTTCCACGTAGTGCTCTGCCTCCTGTGGACGAGGAATCAAATATCGCAATGTGACCTGCATCAGTCACTCTGGGAAGCCAATTGGAGAGGAGCACTGCTTGCACCTGTCCCGCCCCCAGAAGCAAAAGCGCTGCAGAGGTAGAAGGTGCCCCAAGTGGAAGACGAGTGCCTGGGGAGAGGTAAATGTGCATGTTCGCAAGCTTACACACAGTCCATCATTTAGATGTATCGACATCAGTGAAGTACAGTGTGTTACCTGGCAACATGTGATTTTGATTTCTTTCTTTCTCTATTCTAAGACTACATAAACGTTTTATGCATTTTATATTTGTCACTTTATATTTTGCTTATTCCTAATGGTAGGTTTAGTGATCACTGTAGTTTGTAATTCTACAATTATATACTATTGTCTATCTGTTTCACTACATACTGTATTTGCTTTTACTCTGTTCTTTAGTGGTCAGGACCCCCACAGGACCAGCACAGATCAGATACTATTTGAATTGTAAAGCATTCTCAGCACTGCTGTGACAGTGAAACTGTGACAGTGACAGGTACAGTGCTGACACTGATGTGGTTGAGCTCCAGCAGCACTGCTGTATCTGACCCACTCATACAGCACAACACACTGCACTGTCACTGCAGTGCTGAGAATGATTGATGTGCTGGTCCTGTAGGGGTCCTGACCATTAAAGAACAGGATAAAGAGAAATAACAAAGTATGTAGTAAAGTAAATAGACTATATTTTGTGATTGTAGAACTACAAAGTGCAATGACCACTAAAGCTTAAATAAAAATAAGCAGTAAAATGTAGAATTCCTGATTTAATGTGTAATTAATTGGCAAAAGAGGGTGCTCTGCATTCCAGCTGAAAGACAGCTACCTGAGTAGTTTCCCAGATAAATCTGCCTCGTTCAGAAGATGGAGCACTCTCAGGTTACACTTTTGGCCATATATGTTGGCAGCACTGTCTTCCTAACTACAGGCAATCCCATAATGCTGTTCATTATACCAAAGATCCTTAAAAGCTTGTCCAATCTGCCATTCTAAGTGAGGAGTAGATTACAAATCACATATATCTCTGCTAAAAGACTGTCAGATGTAATGAAATTAACCTACTCCTGTAAAAGAACCTTTGGCTAAGTAGCTAGGTATTCAGTGACTACTTGTTTTCAGAACCATTTTCCATTCTCATTTAAGCCTAACAACGAAGGCTGTGCTAAGTTTGAAGTCAGGTGGTTTCATGCCCATTCTGGTTCCTTTGGGTTGTCTACTTGCTTCAAAAATGGAAAGTGTTTGTCTTGAAAACAATATAAATGAGGGTTCCCATGGTGATCTTTGGTTGAAACCCTAAGGTGAAACCATTTAAACTAAGATATTAGGGTTATCTGCTGAAGCAAAGGGTTACCACATTGCCTCTCTAAAGAGGGCTATACTTGGTCTGGTTTCTGCTGTAGGATCTACTTAGAACCTGGCAGGGGAACTGTATACACAAGGGGCTCTGTGTGACTGCAGGCTTTCATTCATTCCAAGCCAAGTTATCTCCTGCTGAAAAGAGTCATTTACATCTCAAATTGCCGTTGTACTTGGTACTGGGCCAGTGTTGGTTTTCATTCCATCCAAACAGGAGCTACACATCATACAACCACACAACTGTTTGAAGATTTGAACCAATGGTGTAAACGGGTGGACTCGGGTGTAGTTCCTGCTTGGTTGTAATAAGAAGCTGAAGCTACACCGACCTTTCATAAGGCTAGACTTTTTGAATTAAATAATTATATAACCGGAAAATGCAAGGTCTGGTGATACCAAGGTTCCTTGGGTTAAGTGATTTCGAGTTAGGTGTGTTAGGTGTGTTTGATAGGTGTGTTTTTTAGCCTAGGAAATTAAATGCAGTATTAGTGTGTGTCTTCATTTCAATAAAATAATTTATTTAAGTTCACCTTTGATAAAACATTAATGTGGAACTGTGGGCCTTGCTTGGTCTAATAATTTCGACCAAAAGATAAGGCTATCTGCTTCTGCAAATAGTCTTTGTACGTCAAGTCAAATTTCCGCTTGGAATATGGTTGGTGTGGGTTTTCATTCCATCTGAGAAGGAGCTTTACAAGATTTTGTTTCACAATTGTTTAAACACCTGAACCAGTGGAGTAAATAGGTGAATCCTGGCAAAACTTCTGCTTGGTTGGAATAAAAACTTGCAGCAAGACTGGTCCCTTGTGGATAAGTTTCCTCACCCTTGCTTTAAGAGTTTCTTTAAAGTGTCAAACTGAAGATGGGTGCTAGCTGACTCCCAGTGTACACTGGTCGCTATCAGCCTCTGTCAGTTGAACCTCAAGCATTCTCTCCTCTGTCACAGCCGAGAATGTCTGATTGAACCTAAACAAAAACAGACAGAGGATTAATGAATGAAGAATATCAGGCAACACAGCACCATTTCCAACATCTGGTCAGCAGAAATCATTCTTTCTGCACCAGCCTCATTCGGAGTACTGGAGACTGTCATGGAGGAGCTAGATCCCAAACATCTGGAATACACACCAGGTGTGTGGGTACGAGGGGGAGTCCCAGACAAGCTGTTCATACCTTGTGTTTGTTAGTGTACAAAAAGGTACAAAATCTATGCAGATGTGAGTAGAGCAGATCATCAAGACGAAGGAATCCATATCAGTCACTGCCATGTACTGAGACATTTCTCTTGTTTACTTGCTGTTGATGAGCTTCACAATTTAACTCTTTTTGAATGGTAAAGATTAAGTGATGACTGAGAATCACCTGTCTTTCTGTCAGTGGGTTAGTGTTTGAAGCAGTGAATAATTCAGTAACAACTTATATTCTCTGTTCTCTCATTAGATTTAGGTTTGTGGTGTTTGGTAAAGACTGATATTTCCTCTTATGTTTTTAGGATAATGATTAGGTAATAAATCAGTTGGCTACAATTGAGATTTCTTTTTTCTATTTCACTCAATAGGCTAGTATTTTATTTAGTGAATCATTTGGTCACATCTGATATTATCTTTTTTCTTGTTCATTGAGTTAGTTGTGTGATTTAGTGAATATGTAGGTCATAGCTGGGTATTCATCTCTTTTTTGAGTGTCTTAATCACTTATGACTGTAATTGTCTCACTGAACTACACAGTGTTTGATTCACTGATGAATTATTACTGGGATTCACTGTTTCATTGACTGGGACTGTGTTAAAATCAGGGAATTGTACAATCATGACGCGACCCACTCCTTCCTTTTTCAACATTTTTGTATTTTTACAAACAAGTGTTTGAATCACTGATTCATTCAGCTACAATAATAAGAGGTTTGCTCCTATTATTTTCAACAGGTTCATGTTTGAATCAGTGCATAGAGAACTCATGACTGAAATATGCTTCTGTTTCATTGAGCAGTCTTACCTAGATGACAATGGTTTACCCTTTTTATGTTTAGAGTTTCATTATTTGAATCGATAAATCTTATCTGGCGAGGTGCCCTGCAGAAACAGTTGGTCTTGTCTGAGGGATGGAAGGTTATCTGGGGATAATTTTTGCGCTGTAAGTTTAGGTAGCACGAAAATCGTTTTTCTGAATCAGTGAATAATATGGTCATGACTGAGGTTCTCTGACATTCAGGAGATCGGTGTTTGAATCAGCGAACCATGTTAAATTTGAAACTCTCTACTTTCTTGCACAGCCAGTGGTGTTTTAATCAGAACAATGTTAAGACATTGTTGTACAACAAAGTTGTATATGTTGCAAAAATATGCTCCTCCAGCTTTGTTCATCTCTGCTTCTCTCTCAGTTCACTCACATGCCGGATTGCACCCAATTAAAGCACTTTACAAGCTGTAGACCAGCCTGTAATGATCCAGAGTTTTACAATGCTGAACCTTTGTCTCATAAATCCTCACCTCTACAACTATATCCCCATTAACTCACAAGTCTGTACATTACTTACAGGAGACAGCGCTCTAAATTAAAGAGTAAATAGTAAACAGTCCATATGAAAGGTTACATGGGGGTAATACATGAGTCATGTGACCAGGAGAAGATATATCCATCCTTATCCATCCTAATCCCCAACATAACATTTACATCATTTAGCAGACGCCCTTATCCAGAGCGACTTACAATTAATAGTCTTACAATTCAAGCAATTATCCAGAGCGACTTACAATTAATAGTCTTACAATCTAAGCAATTGTGGGTTAAGGGCCTTGCTCAGGGACCCAACTGCGGCAGAAGTGGGATTTGAACCCTGTACCTTAAGTTCCATAGTCCAATACCTTAACCACTAGACCACCACAGTCCCCATATCCATAACACATCATTTTAATTGTTGTGAATGGAAGTGTTGATGGTGACCCGTCATCACAACTCTCACATACACTCACCAGCCACTTTATTAGATACACCTTGCTAGTGTTGGATGCCGTTTTCTCTTCAGAGTTGTTTTAATTCGTTGTGTTGTACATATAATAATGTGCTTGAAACATTCCTAAGAGATTGTGATCCATTTTGACTTGATAGCATTCACACAGATGCTGCAGATTTCTCCTGTTACACCACATACCTGTTTGAGTACAGTAAATTCATTGCAAGTTTGGGATGGTTACAGCTTTCTGACATGGCATTTTATTCTGCTGTGTGTAGCCATCAGAAGATGCACTGTTATATACACATGGACATGGAAATAGGTTGAACTACAATACTCTGGTAGGCTGTGCTGTTTAATTATGCTCAACTGGTATTAAAAGTCCCAAAGCGTGATAAGAAACTATTCCCCAACACCATTACACCACCAGCAGCAGCTTGAACCTGTTGATATTAGGCAGGATGGATCCATGCCCTCATGGTACTGGACTCTGGACTAGAAGGTCCAGGGTTCAAATGCCAAGCTGCCACAGTTGGGTCCTTGAGCAAGACCCTTAACCCACAACTGCTTGGATTGTAAGACTGTATCAGTTGTAAGTCGCTCTGCATAAGGGCGTTTGCTAAATGCCATAAATGTAAATGTAGTTGCGGCAGAAATAGAGACTCGTTAGACCAGGCAATGTTTTTCCAATCATCTATTATCTTATTTTGGTAAGCTCATGTGAATTGTAGCCTTAGTTGCCTGTTTATAGCTGACAGGAGTATCTTTTGGTGTGCCTGTCTGCTGCTTGGTGATTAGATATTGGTGTTACGAAGCACTTGAAAAGGTGTACCTAATAAAGTGGCTGGTGAATAAACAGCAACATATTTTCTAGGACAGTCAGTCTAGTTCAGACAGAAATTTCCATTGGTGTCTGAGCATGGGCTATAGCTGACAGAGGGAAATGAGAACTCCTTCACCCTGCGCCTGTGTCCTGTGTGACCCCATCTGTAGCCTGGTGTTTATTAGCATGGAAGATTGAAAGCACGCTGCTGTTTAAACGTTCCCTGTGCAAAGGTTTTGCATGAACTCTGATGCTGCTTCATTTCATCTGAAATCCATTTCCCTCTGTCTATTTGTTTAATGCTGGTAATGTGGAGTATGCGTTTTTAACACTTCTGTGCTCTTTAATCAGCCATATGTATGAGTAAACAAGATTTGCATAAACTCCTACTTTCTTAAAAACTTCACGCGTGCAGGAGCTTAAACATGCAGGAGAAACAGTTTCTGGTGTGAGCATCCCTTGATCCCATTGTTAATGTCAATTCAAGCACAATGATTGCACTGGAACTACAGTAATTAGTCATGGTAGAACAGCCTGTAATGTCCATTGGGGACCATTAACATGATCTACAGTGACACATAATGGTTATTAATTCTCTATGAAGGACATATTGTGCTAACTAAGAACATGTGCTGATGTGGTGTCTGATTTGCAGTTGATCTACTGCACAGACAAGTGTGTAACATGTAGCCGGTAAAATATGCTGGTTCACAAAATGTTTTTTTGTTCTTTAAAAATATGATTATGAATCTACCAGTACTTATGTGCCTGTTTGGAGGTCAATTTAGGCCTGAAATAAGTGTATGAGACAAGTGATTATGTTTGTGTTTATGTTTTTATACATGAAAACACCCAAATTCTCGACAATCTACGTTTGAGGTAGATGATGCAAATGATTAAAGTTATGTCAGTTATGAAGGTGAACAGGTTAGAATAATTTTTGTAGGACTTCGTTGTTGACGAGATGGAATAAGCAGGTGCCTGCCACCCCATGTGGATTAAGCGGAAGATAATGAATGGATGGATGGATAATCGATGTATGGATGGTCATGAGGATTTACTGATGGATAGGTAGATGGAATGTTTCATAGGTAGAAAATTTGATAATACAGTCGAATCCGGTTAATGGGACCACATCGGGACGAGATCGTTTTGGTCCTAATAACCAGCTGGTCCGATTAAA
>JAUZSU010020184.1:0-10781 GCA_034780255.1 Parotocinclus maculicauda
TGTGAGAGTGTGTGAGAGTGTGTGAGAGTGTGTGAGAGTGTGTGAGAGTATGTGGGACATACACGGTCATCTAGGCACAGTTCTTAGGTTGGTCAGGTTGGACCCAGTGACCCAGTACACTCTGTCCTTTAATTAAGCTTTTTAGGATTACTAAACTATTACTAGGAATAATAGGATTACTAAATTACTAGGTCTTGTTCCTACCTAAAGTTCACCAAAACCCTGAACATGAAAAAAATCCTATGCCGTTATGCATTTGTATAGCCATACCAAACTATTTCAAAGACGCACTAAGAAACAAAGAAGGATCACTGCGAAAATGCTATGCTATACATTAACATAACATCTTTATGGGCAGTGGTGGTGCAGTTGTTAAATTACAGGACTGTTAACTAAAACGCTGGTGAATAGAGTGCCAAAACTACCATTGCTGGCCCTTTGAGCAAGGCCATTAGCCGTCAGATACTAATGACCAATGACTGTATCAGTCCTTCTGGATACGGTTATAATGTAATGCAGTTAATTTGTCGGTTAGACAACAATTAACATAAATGCAGATACTCCACAACTTACGATGGGATTACACCATAATTTGAACATACATACGTACATATAGCCAAGGTGTTTAATATATGTTGTATGAGATTCAATGGGATTTGTGTAATTTATTGAATCATTAATCGAAAATGAAAAACAATGGTTAGTCCATTGGCGTTGCTACCTGGATCCGCGGCATCTGTGGGAGAATATTGTCCTGCGTATTACTTGGTCGGGAAAAAATAGAACATTTAGAGTAAAGTTTCTGCTGAGTGAGTATTTGTGTGTTATCAGATTCCAAACTTGTGAATCTGAGATTAATCTCAGCCTAGAAACAGCCCAATATTTCTGGCACCTCATGTAGTCTACAAACTTGAGTCTAAAAAAAAGTCCAACTCATATAGACTTTCTGGTCATATTGCCTGGATCTAGTCTTTTATGTGGGCAAGTCAGGCTTTTATGTTTCACACTTTTTTAATTAATAAAGAGGCATATAAATGGTTACTAATTGTGCATTTGGAGACTGAAGTTCTCTTGTGTCCTCTTTAGACATGTATCATAATAGCTCATAATATAAAATTGTTTTAAGCTTCTTCATTATTAACCTAGAGTAAAGTCATTACTTGATTGATAGGTTAAGGAAATTTTCAGATCTGTGTTGTTTAATACTCCTAGTGTTGATGAATGACAAAGGCAACTTCATATCACTTCATATCACTTCATATATATATCCCTTAGAAATAGGAATCTATAGGTGCCTCCCTAAAACTTCCTAAACACTTAAGAGAAACTGAACTTAAACATAAGTGTAAACAAGCTTTGTTAATATTTGTTCATTGTGCATAAGTCTAAGGCTTCCATTAGATTCCATTAGATTTGTTGTTTTAGCAATGCTATGCTGATCATGTATAATTATTTCTGTATCTTTATTGGAATACAATCGGAAAATACAAAAAATGTTGATGCAGTGTTGAAAAAAACACAAAAGTGTGTGTGGGATAAAGTGGAAAATATTTTGTATGACCTCCCCTGACATTCCTTTGGATGTTTTATCAAGATGCGAAGTTAACCCTTCTTAAGTACAAGAAGCTTGATTATTAATGGTCTTTTTTAAGGGTAGCAGCCAAGAAACTACATAAAGAGACTGAGAGTGTAAAATAAATAACTTAAATAACATGGTCATCATACAATTGCTTAAACAAGTCTAGCTTTTTTACAACACAGTATATGCATGACAATATTTTTATTAATGGTTTTCAGTTAATGGTTAGTTCACTCTCCTGTTTTCAGATTCTGATGCATCATTTCAGTTTCTTCCTGTCTGTGAATAGACAAATATGTTCCTGTTGTTTGTTTTCAAGTAATGGTGTGATCATGTTTTTAAATGGAGGTGTATGGGAAATGGAGCCGCTTTTTGTAATACATTAGTTCATTACCCTGAGTAATTGCACTCATGCTTTGATGTTCACGCCAGAGAAAAGTGGATCCTTTTCTTATTTATAGAACAAGCATATGACCATTTAATAAGTGCAGTGGGACTTTAATAAATGCTTACTTATAATAATAATAAATAGCATTGCATAACATAGCAATAATATTTAGAATTGGTAATTAGAAAATGAATTAGCAAATTTGACTGTACGACTAAATGGACACTGAATCCATTTTATGTGTGAATTTCATTACTGAGTCAGAGATGTACAAGCCGAGGCTTTATGTCAGAAAATATTCAGTAATCTTGGCTCAGTATGTCAGTTAGTCTGAAAAAATTATTAATGAATTTGAATGAATCAAGAATGGCAATAGTACAGTAAATGTGTACATTCAAATCATGTCTAACTGGTACCAATGTGTGTAAAGTACACATAAGCTTGTTTTAGAGACCATAACATATTTTATACTTCATAATAATCTTCTGGGTTAGAGGTTTCCTTAATTCCTTAAGTCCAGTTACTGCCTCTGAATCAGAGTAGATTGCTATTTCTTTGGAGAGTGTTAAAATTTGGAATTAATTTGCTGTTTTAGTTTATTTGGAACAAATATTCACTGTAACCTGTTATAATATGACTTGGATCCACTGTTTTTAATTCAGCCAAATATTTTTACTCGTTCATCAGGAAAGACATGTTTTGCTTGTCCAGTGATGTTACACAGATCCCCATAAATAAACCCACAGCTTTAAATACAGAAAAGTTGTTTAAATACGAAAGTAAGTACGTTATTTGGTCCTAAATAGAGGTTCACCTTTCTGATGCCCAGTATGTCTGTGTTTGTGTTTATATCCTAGCTTCAGCTGGAGCGTCTGTTGGCTAAGCAGATGGAGATACTGCATGACGCAGCCGCGCAGGACAGACTGCAGGCACTGGAGTGGCGTGTGCCACCAGGAGTCTTCAAACACAACGCAGATACACAGAGCACCAACGGGGTGCAGGGCAGTGGAGAGAAGCATCCAGAGCAGCATGGTGAGCTCTATCAGCTGACTTTTTATTAAGCTTTGATATAAAGATCAGGGAAGAACGATGTCTTGATCGATGGATTTATCCCTGAAGCGTTTAACAGTATTCTAATAAATGGCATTTCTTTGCCTATGAATCACAGCATTGTAACGATCCCAAAAAGGCCAGACTTCTCAATATGTGATTCTTTGTCAGGATGACTGTATACACTCACTAATCAATTTATTAGGCACACTTTCTTCAATTCTTGTCCGTTTTATAAGTCCCTCTCACCATATAGATGTACTTTGTACATCTACAATTGCAAACTGTAATCCATCAGTTTCTTTACTTACTTTTTTAGTTTGCCTTACTCTAATAGTCTCTAATGGACCACCGCAAATTAGGTACTTGGGTGCTGGATCATTCTCAGCACTACAGTGACAGTTACGTGGTGATCATGTGCTATTGTGTGTTGTGCTGGCATGAATGGGTCAGACAGCGTTGCTGCTGGAGTTTTTGAACACTGTTCACTCAACTGTCCACTTTATTAGAGACATTCATCTTAATGCTCGACTTTGTAAATATAGGTAAAGTGAGGCACAATTTGTGTCATCCTCTAATCCTTCATCAGTGCCCACAAGACACTGCCCACAGAATGCTGGTGGCAGAACATTTTTGGTTGGATGACAGTTCTTAGTCCAGCAGTAAGGCGTTTGAAAACTCCAGCAGCACTGCTATGTCTGATCCACTCATACCAGCACAGCAAACATGAACACATCATCATCACACCAGTGTCACTTCAGTGCTTAAAATTTACCACCCAATTAGGACCTGATCTGTGTTTGCTCTGTGGCAGTCCTGATCAATAGAGATCAGAGTAAATGGGACAAACAAAGTGCAAATATAAGACGTAATGGCATTTGTTATGTTATGAAATCTCTTTTTACATAGAGGCACTTTAACAAAACATTCAGCCAAGCCTTTCTGAACATGAGCCACCTCGGGATTGCTATTGGTGCTACATCCTGTTACGTCCATAGAGCGGCAAATTTTACAGATAATTTTTTGCTCATTGTTGACTTTTGTAAAACCAAACCATGTCCACACAACAGAAGTCCCTGTCCCTCATGGCTCAGAGTAAAACCCGAGCCACCTCTTTTGAGGCAAGCAGTACAGGTTTAAGTCCATTTACAGCAAAATGCGAGTGAACTAGAAATGCCATGGTGTAAATGGAATAACCAATTCTCTACCTGTAGTCATTTTTCTACCTTCTTGTGCTCTATACAGTCATACCACCCAGCCCAAGTTAAATCCATGACTCTGTAAAAGTGTCATATTGAGAATCATTGCGGTGTTGTGTACAATCCGTTCTGCTGACACTGTTTATCTATGGATATTCAATCCCTGTATGCTTCTTATTATGACCCTGTTAGCAGAGGGAGTGGATGAAATAATTGAGGCTCCTAATTATAATGGATGGCAATACACTTTTGGGCATATATTATATATGGATGAAATAGGAGCAGAATATGTCATGTCTGATAGTGACTCAAACTATCATGTGATCAGTCAGAAATCATACGGTGTTAAGAAGGGAGTAATCAGAGCTGAGTAAGCACACAAAGTAAGTATGTGAAACAAAATGAGACAAAAATAGAGAAACAGAAACGGTCAGTGGTTTTAAATGCATTGAAAGGGAAACAGCTACTTAGACTCAAAATTCCAACTGTGTCAACCTTGACTGACCACCCAAATGGTTTTGTGCACCAGAACAGCTGCAACAAAGTTGCCTTATTGTAAAGTTGCTTTACAATAAGGCAACAGTATTTCTGTCTCTCTCCTGTTTATCCACTTCACTTTGTCTTTTATTCTCAGTTTATCTCAGTTATGTGTGTTTTCTCTTTTTTTCTCTCTTTCATTTCACAAGCTCATCTGGCAGCTGTGTGTGGAGGCGTACTGGTGGGAGTCAGGTTAAAGGGAGGGGTGGTGCTGGGGAAAAGTAAACGCTGTGTTCAACTGCTAATCTTATTCCTCACCAAACAAACTAATTCGCTCACGCTCATGTGTAATTACAGGATGTGCTCTACCAGCACTGACCTGCTTTTCTGGGGTTTGGACAGAGGCTGATAACACATTTGAGATTCACAAGAGTTAAAAAATGGCCTACTACAAAGTATATGAAATGCATTTTCTACCTGTATTTATATGTACTCGTGTATTTATAATCATGTATTAGGTACACCCATTTAACTAAATTGTAGCGCAAATTTACAGTATCAGAAACTCAGTGCATTTACCTGCTTAAGTTCAAACTGAGCATCAGAATATGGTGATTTAAGGGGCTCTTAATGGCATGGTTATTAGTGCCAGATGGGCTGGCCTGAGTGTTTCAGAAACCGTTAATCTACTGGGAATTTCATGCCCCGCCATCTCTAGGGTTCACAGATAATGGTCAGAAAATGAGAAAATATCTAGTGAGTGGGGGTCAACATTGGTCAACTCAAATAACCACTCAATACTACTGAGACATGCTGAAGAACATCTCTGAATGCACAGCTTTTGAAACATGAAGCAGGTGGGCTATAGCAGTGGAAGTCAACACTGGATAATGAATGTAGAAACAAGGTGTGCCTAATACCTAAAACATTTGAATCAGTGAGTTTATGTATCGATATTTTAAAATCTCATCCAAAACGCTTCCTAAAAGCTCAATGCATTCAGTATCACATCATGCCTGCTTTAGAACTTTCCTATTCTATTCATTAGTGTTTTTTATTGGAGTAGTTTTAAACTTAAATGCAAAAAGGGGGAAATCATAACCAAGTTAAATTGAACTATATTTATTATTTTATTTATTAGTTTCCACATATAGGCTTTTAATAGCATTAAAATGAATCTAAATCAAATTTACGGTGTAATTATTTAAGTGACATGCATTATGTATGTTACATGTATGTATCTTTTCCATGCATTTACATTTACAGCATTTAGCAGACACCCTTATCCAGAGTGACTTACAACTCATACAGTCTTACAAGCCAAGCAATGGTGGGTTAAGGGCCCAACTGTGACAGTCCAATACTTTAACCGCTAGGCTACCAGGAACCAGTTCATACACCTCTGTGTTTTATTACTGTTTCAGAACTCTGTAGAACCTGTAAACTAGATTTGGTGCTTCACCTTTTTGCTAATACAAATCAGAGTATCTGACTGGTAGAGCACTAGTTTGCAGAGACATGTTCCAATGCTCTTTTAGGATATAGGCATTTGTGTTTATGTCCTGCATTTTAACATGTTGGCCTCACTGCTGGTTCCTGTTCCGGTTCTGCCTGTTTGTGTGTTTCTGTGCTGAAACACAAATATACAGCCATTTCATCCCTGTTAAGGAGCCTTCTGAGTTTCAGTACTCAGTACTTGTTGTCAACAGTGGGGCCCCATATGTGACAGTAACCGTTGTTTCAGGATTTGTGAAAGATCTACTAACTTTGTCACTGCACCATAAAGGCTTTTGTGTTAAAAATGCATGCTGTCTGATTAAAGTCAGAAGTTATGGTCAACTAATACTTTTGAATCTGATTTGTTTTCAGGTTGTTGGATGTAAAACTATGCTTTGCACATAGTTCTCTTACTTACAGTATCATACTTAAGAGCTTCCTGGGGATGAATTGCTCACAAAAAATGAAATATCCCATAATGAATATTCCCTAATTCTGCATAATGTAATTATAGTGCTTTATGTATACTATAATGCACAAGATGTATTTTCAGGGAAATTTCTTCCTTCCCATTTTAATAAATATCTCCTTCATGAGCAGCGCCAACTCCTTTGACCTCCTCATATCCCAGCATGCATGTATGAGTGGGCGTATGGGATCTGCCGAGATAGAGAATTGAGGAGTGGAGTGGAGAGAAAAAGAGGGAGGAAGTGAGAGAAAGGGAGTGGAATGGGGAGAGAGAGAGACAGACATGGGTGGTGGGTGAGAATCAGAGTGAGTGGGCAGGAAAATAGAGAGGGGCTTTGTGTTCAGGTTCCACACGGCCTCGTGGATAAGAGGCAGGCTGAACTGCTTTTGGTAATTTTTTGGCAAGCGTTGCTTTCGCCTGATATGAAGGCTGCACAGGTTAAACTTTCATGTTAATTAAATAATCACACTTTGCATTACATGTTGCACTGTGTGGACCTGGAGGTTGTGGATCATTATGTCAAGCACAATTTGTTTCAAATGCAGGAAAGGTTTAGTATTCAGGTCATTCTAAAATCAGTTTTTATACAGTTCTGTACAAAAATCAGGATACCATTAGATTGGATATGCTATTGTTTTAGCAATGGTATATCGACCATATATAATTATTTCTTATTGTCTAATGTAATACGAAAAAATACATACAATTTGTGTACAGTTTAAAAGTTAAAAGTTTAAAGTTTAAATAATCTGTAAAAGTAGCTTTCATAGGTTACACTGGCAATTATTTATTGTGACCTCCCCTGACACTTGAGCAATTACAGCATCTAGGAGCTTCATCATGTTGCCATGCTGACCTTTCTACAGTCTTAAGAAGCTTAATCAAGAATGATCTTTTTGGAAGGGTAACAGCTAAAACATTTTTTGGAAGGGAGCAGGGTGGAAAGGGTAAGGTAAAGAAATGCCTATGGAAATTGGAATGAAGATCTGTTAAAATGGAGTGAAAAATTCAAGTTTGAAATTATGTCACCAATATGTTATATATGGTCACTAAACCATTGCCAAAACAAAAAAACATAAAAACTTTTGCACACTGTAGTATTTTTTTGATCCAGAAACCAAATTAGTGAATTCTTGAAAAATTAATTTGTTTTCAATTTATTTAATATGTGCAGATGAGAGGCCCCTGAATCTGCGAGTGACGGGACTGAGGGCTGGTGTGTCGGATGGGGACACACCTCTGGGCAAACAGCTAGCCAATGAGCTAAAGAGACATCACCAAGCCTGCATTGAGAGCAAAGCAGCTGCTGCTACAGGTTTGTGTCTGTCTTATACTTTGTGTGTGGTGTGTGTGTATTTTTGTATTAAGTCAAGTCAAGTCATATTTATTTATATGGCAATTTTTACAATGGAGCATTATCTCAAAGAGGCTTAACAGCATTATATTATGTTCTATGGAAAATTCCATACTAAGCAAGCCTAGGGCAACAGTGGCATGGAAATACCCCTTAAACGTGTGTGTTAGTTAGTGTTTGTTAGATTGTCAGTTCTACTTATTAAAGAGTCAACCTGGTTTTGTAGTTGTCTGATAGTCGAATAACTTAAACATGAAATATTAAAATATATTCAAATGTTGCTACAACTAGTGAAAATGTTTCTGTGATTACTATGTGAGGTCTACCTTACGTGACCCCTGACTGGGACATAGTGGTGGCATAATGGTTAAGGTACTGGACTATGGACCAGAAGGTTCAGGGTTCAAATCCTGCCTCTGCCAAGCTACAACAGTTGGGTCACTGAGCAAGGCCCTTAACCCACAATTGCTTGGATTGTAAGTGGCTCTGGATAAGGGGGCGTCTGCTAAATGAAGTAAAAAGTCAACTAAAAGTAAACTAAGGTACTCGCTCCCTCTGTCCTTCGGGTAATAGACTCTGTCTTATCCCTATGCCAGACTTGTTTCCTTTTTTGAGCCATATTGTTCCTACTCTTTCAACGTCCCTTGGTCTATTCTGCATGCTTAGGGATACCTAGGGATGCAAAGTAACCAAAAGCCTTCACCTCTCCAGAAGCCATATACAGAATGGGGCTGATCAGCATAAGATGTCTCTGAGTTTGTATGGATGACACTGTAGCAAAATGAAAAATATAAGTATTTTCCCTCTGTTTATAGAGTGATGTGCTTTTGCAGCAGGTGGTTCTAGTCCAAAGCAGCTCAGATGACTCCAGAGACCTGAGCTCAGAATGTTCAACCATGTCCATGTAGGGCTTTCCCCCTCGAAAAATCTGTTTCTTTCTACTTTCCATAAAATGTCAGTCGATGAACTTGCTCATCTACAGTACTGTGCAAAAATCTTAGGCCAACATTCAGAAAATCTCTTGCACTTGAGCAATAGTAGCATATGGCAGCTTCATCAGGATGCCAAGTTGATCCATCAGCAGTCTGAAAAATACTGCTAAAGCTCACAAATATTGGAATGAAGATCAGTGGAAAATAGTATGATGACAAGTGCTAGTTTGGGTTCAGTCATCAACAATATGTTGTATATGGTCATTGCGCCATTGCTAAAACAATAAATCTAATGGTGGCACACAGTATTCTAAATGGTCACTAAGTAAGTGAACCGAAGTGATGAACTAATGCCTTTTCCAGGGTGTATGTTTCCAAGATTTAATTCTGGAATTAATGCCATACCCAACACAACTTCACCAAAATAAAGCACTCATTGATTTGTTGATGATCCATTGAATCTGATACATAAGAACTGAATACTGGCCACTAAGTTAACAGTTTGTGGAGATTGATTTTCTTTCTTGCATTTGTGCTTTAGAAGTTGATATGTTAGTGATCCAAATAAACAGCTTTGGTATACAGCGGTACACAGTACAAAGACTAAAGTACAGTATATTCTGGTTTGGTTTAATTCCAACGTACTTGGTAGTCTAACTACAGCTGTCGTTGTTTTTGCTTTTGTTTTAATATAGTTATTTGTAAGTTTTCTAACTATTTTTTTGCAAGGTTTGTGTTATCTACAAAATTTGATTTTACTTCTCACAGTGAGTGTGTAACAATGTCAATAAGTGCATTTACTGATTACTTTAAAGTTTGCTTGCTGGTATAAATTCATGGTTCATTGCTCCACTACAGAGCATTAAGAACCCTGTTGTTTGGCTGGTTCACAACCCACCAAAGTTTTCTCATGCCACTCCTTTGCTGATATCATTTCACTATTTCCTATTGCAGCTATGATCAAATGTAAAATCTTGCCCTAGCTTTTAATGCTTCAAAAGCTTCTGGACCACGTTCTTGTAACTATTTTATTATTCATTTATATTTTCATGGACAACACTGAAGATGACACTTGATGACACTAGTCGGTCTATAGTGTGTATACAGCTGTGTCCTCAAACTAACTCTTCACACAGCCATTAATGTCTAAGCCACTGGCAATAAAAGTGAGCACACCCTAAGTGAAAGGGGAATTTGTGACCAATTAGCTATTTTCCCTCCCAGTATCATGCGACTCGTCAGTGTTACAAGGTCTCTGGTGTGAATGGGAAGCAGGTGTGTTCCTGCTGGAAAGGAACTCTCTGAGGATCTTAAGAAAATTGTTGCTCTACGTAAAGATAACCTAGGCTATAAGAAGTTTGTTAACATCCTGAAAGTGAGCTGCAGCACAGTGACCAAAACCATACAGCGTTTTAACAGGACAGGTGCTGCCAGCTTTGGGGTGGGGGGTCAGCCTGTCAGTGCTCAGACCATACGCTGCACACTGTATTAAACTGGCTGACTGGCTGTATTGTCTCCATGGCTGTTGTCCCAGAAGGAAACCTCTTCTAAAGATGATTCACAATAAAACCCACAAACAGTTTGCTGAAGAAAAGCAGTATAAGGACAAGGATTACTGGAACCATGTCCTGTGGTCCGATGAGATCAAGATAAACTTATTTGGTTCAAGTGGCTCATCAAGCGTGTGTGGGGCAACCAGGTGAGGAGTACAAAGACAAATGTGTCTTGCCTACAATCAAGCATGTCGGCTGTGGGGAGCTGCAGTTCATTGAGGGAACCATAAATGCCAACATATGCTATGACTGAAGCAGAGCATGATCATCTCCCTTCAGAAAC
>JAUZSU010020195.1:0-22437 GCA_034780255.1 Parotocinclus maculicauda
ATAACAAAGGAGTGGCTTTGGAACAACTCTGTGACCATTCTTGACTGGCCCAGCCAGAGCCCTGACCTAAACCCAATTGAGCATCTCTGGAGAGAAATGAAAATGGCTGTCTAACAACGTTCACCATCCAACCTGACAGAGCAGGAGAGAATCTGCAAGGAAGAATGGCAGAGAATCCCCAAATCAAGGTGTGAAAAACTTGTTTCATCATTCCCATGAAGAATGGCTGTACTAGCTCAAAAGTATATTCTACTAAATACTGAGCAAAGGGTCTGAAAAGTTATGGCCGTGTGATATTTCTGTTTTTCTATTTCAATAAATTTGCAAAAGTTTCTACATGTCTGTTTTTTTCTGTCAAGGTGAAATGCTGAGTGTACAATAAGAAATAAAAATGAACTTTTTTGATTTTAGCAAATGGCTGCAATTAAACAAAGAGTGATACATTTAAAGGGGTCTAAATACTTTCCGTACCCTCTGTATATGGTATAGTGGTGTGGGTTGCCCCTCACTGCATTCTTGCAAATATTTTTTTAGTTATGCTCCATTACTAAAGTAATGTGTTATACCTCCTTATTTACTGCTCAGAAAAAATTATGGGATATTTAATTATGGGATATTTCATTTTGAACTGTACTTTCAATACAGTTCTTTCGGGCTGGTGAAGCATATGCATGAGTGATCAGCAGAGCAGGCGTCTGTTACTAAACCCCAGTATGTTGTGAAGGGAATTGACATGGATTTTACCAACTGGTCTTTAAAATAAGTATCGAACTCTACACTAATTTTAACATCCTGTTTACAGCAGGGTAGCCATTTGTCCCAACATTGCCAATGCCGTAAGTCCAGTCATTTTAGAGCATTCGCAGGCAGGAATTAGCAAGATATTAAAGCTAATTTGGAAACACAAACCTTTCGAACCATAAAACCAACTGCCTGTCATTCTGTAGAATTTACTAAAAAGGAACTGTCTGTCAACTTGGATTAGGCAGTAATTCTCCTGTAGTGGAAATGCTTCCATTTGTGTCAGTGCACTAAGACTGTGCTTTCAGTTCGCACTAAGAGTGTGTGAAGTAAGAATTTGATGTTGGACATGTTCCTGTGAAGAAGGCAGTGCTTGGACAGCAGTATTCCTGGCTGCGAGAAATCTGAACTCTCTCGCTCGTTAGCGTGATGTGAACTTAGGTTGTCACGGTGTGACAGTCTCTACAGACTCTTCTGCTGTGTCACAGCCTTATGTTATAAATATTCCTCGTCAGCAACTAGCTCATTTCAGCATCCAGCCCTTCACTTCCATCTCATTTCACCCTTTTCTCTTTTCTCTCAGTTTTCCACACTGTTAATCCACAACATTTCCTTAATCATCAGTCAACATGAACATTTGATCCTAATTCACATACTGTTTCAATTTTATTTCTAGCACAATTACAGCATTACTGTCTCAAATAAGTTACATTTCAACTATTGCACTATTCTATTATTGAAGCAGTCATTCATTTAGCACTATGTATACAGTCTTATGTAACATGACCAAGGTTGTCATATATTTTTGCAAATGTATTGATTTTCTAAATGAAAAAAGTTGGGAAAAAAATTAACACAACCTGCAGAAACCAATTAAAATGTTACACACAGTACAGTGAAAAAGCTGTAATTAGAACATGATACATTACCGATGATTGGGTACAAAAACGTCAAACTTGGTTTCGTCACTTTTTTATTTTTTTTTTCTTTTGTCAGGATTAGCATACATATCATAACCTTACTCTGGTTGCTACCCATCCAAAAACATTCCTGATTAATTGTCTTCAATTTTTAGAAGGGTGAATGGTCAACTTGGCATCCTGACAAAGCTGCCAGATTGCTCAAATGTAAGGGGAGGTCACACTAAATACTTGATATAGAATATAGATGTTTTAATATTGCAATAAATGTCCTATATTTTCTAGTTGTATTCTACTAAAGAGACTTAATTACAAATAATTATATGTAACTCATTACAGCATTGCTAAAACAATGGCTTACCTAATATAATGGTGGCCTAAGCCGTTTGTGCAGTACTACATTTCTGCAATTTACCATATTTTAAAAAATACTGGAAAAAAGAATCAGACAAAACTTCTCATTTGGATCCACTTAACTTTTGTAATGTCTGACTTGTTAATTGTCAATGCTACTAATATGCTCAGCCTGAGGGAGAAGGATCTCCCGGCACTGCAGCAGTGATCTCTACTCAGCCCTGATGAGAATTGAAGCCTCGTTCATGATACATCATTTCATGCTGCATGGACAGTATATTTTCATTTCTATCTGTGTGTTAAGAATCTTTTATTATAGTCATTTTATAATGCTGTTAGTTGAAAGAAAAAATGCAATCAATTTCAACAATAAAAAAGTTATTCTCCTCTTTTTTACTTCTTTACTTTAATTTCTGCTTATACAGGTCAGGGTGTTAGGTATGTCTCGAACCTCCCAGCATTCATTCGTTTCAGGAGGAGGTACACTTGACAGGGCACCAGTCCATCACAAGTTTCTGTAGCCACACCTCCCGACCTTTAAATTGCAAGCTCAGTGCAGGGTGTGAACCCAAATTCTCAGGAAATACTTTTACAAAACGAAAGCAGCTGACTTCTAATTCTTCTAATGTTAATTGTGCTTTTTCTAGATTTAATTTCTTTATTCAATTGTATTATTTATTCTTCCAGCTCTTTTCTTATTCTCTTTATTGTACATATGTTCCTTGTTTTTCTCCTAATTTGTAATCTTTCACAATTTTTATTACTGTTTCGTTTAATTATTTAAGATCTTTTTCTATTCTTATTTTTTTAATTGCACTTCAATTACTGTTCTTATTTTAGATCTTTTTTTCTTCTCCTTGCTCCTTTCTCCTTTTAACTTCTTTATCTGTGAGGCTTATTCATCTCTGCTCTTTTTTGGTCTAACTCCCCTCACAGTGTCTTGCTTTGTGTCAGTTTATTTTGCCTTCCCAAATCTACCCCTCTCTGTAATTAATGTCTTTGTTTATCCCTTCCATCCTGACTACATATACACAAAAAAGCTGCAAAGCCCAAATTGTTTGCTGGCTGGTATAATACCAGTGTTTTACTCATTTCTTAATTGTACCACACAGACTTGTTTAAAAAACCACACGCTGTTTAAAAATAACTGACCAGAAGCTGAGCATTCTTGTTTGATTCCTTTAAACACATCTTTTTCTAATTTCTCTTATTTTCTACCATCGTCACAGTGCACAATGGTTTTTTCCAAGCAAATTCCATATCTGCCTTAACAAATAAAACCACTCCTTCATCTGGGCGGATATTAATCATTGTGTGTATGACACAACTTGCCAGTTTGATGGGTGATATATGCTGCCTGAGGCTCTTTATTTTTGTGAGAGGAGGAATGGCAGGTTTACACAACTCTCATGACTGCCATTTTTGGAGTCCGGGCAATTAACGTCAATCAGTGGATATTCTCTCAAGGTGGCTGGAAGTTTACATCTCAACTTAAAGACATGAGAGAAATGCAGAGAGATATGAATAGTGTCACTGGCCCTTGTGTGTGGTGTACGTATCAGTGATTTGCATTGGGTCAGGGATGACTAAGTGATGTTTATGACTAGTTGATGGTATGTCCTTGAAAAGCTAATAAACGTGAGAAGCTATGAAGCATTCTATTTCATTCTGACAGTTTGCTGGCTGAAGCGGACGCACGAGATGGAGCGCATATTCCTGTAGGTCCCTGAGGTGCTCTGGGTGCTTGAACTGCTTTCTGCACCATGGAACACACTCTTCCCATCAGTGACTCAAAAAACTGAGATCATTCCTCTCTGTGTTTACAGTCAATATGCCCAGGGCTTCTGTTCACCCCTGGAGTCAAAAGGCACTGACCCCCATTTCTCCTCACCTCTATATGTACAGGTAGTATTTCTATTTAATTATGTCTCTCAGTCGCTCTCTCCACCTTACTCTCTCTCACACAATAATAGCATGCTATGTTGACTGGTAAACGAATATGATATAACACTTGAAATGAATTTGCTACAGTTATTTGTTTGAGAAATTAATTTGACTATTATGTGCTTTCAAATTATAATAATTCTTGATGAAATAACTATTGATGAAATAACTAATTTGACATATAGTTTGCCATAATATTTTGTGATTTCCGTCAGCGTCTCCACATTAAATTCAGTTACACACAGAATAGTCAATTTTCTGATCCACGGATATTCATAAATCTTTACTAGCCAGTCTCTGTTCAGGATTTTTCTGAACCTCCTCAGTGACATTTAATGGTTTTTGGCTCATTTGGAACGATGTATAGTCCTCCATTTACTAAAACAAAACAAGGTCTCCTATTTCAGGTTTCTGTCTTGGACCTTAAGCTTGGTTTATGGTTCTATAATAGTTTTAGTCATCTATGTTAGAGCCTCCAAACTGTCTCTTCTCATGTCCCCGCTAGGAAGGTTTTCCATATTTCACAATGGGACAGCATAGGTTTTTACATTTAAATGGAATCATTCCAGCCCACCGGTCAAATATTCTTTAAAGACTAATGAATTCATTTATCTCTGATATGGGAGTGGATTAAGCTTTCACACTTTTAGATTTAGTGTGGCTTGGTGGATAGCACAGTTGCGGGTTTACTCCGGGTACTCTGGTTTCCTCCCACAGTCTAAAGACATGTGTGGTAGTCTAATTGGTGTCTCTAAAATAGGTTGCTCAGTGGATGTAGAGTGTCTAGGCAGAGGTAATAGTCCATTCCGAATACCATCTACAGCCAGATTCACTATGCAAATACACCCAATCAGGGCAGCAGAGTGAAATCATTATAGCAGGTATTTACATACACATGAGTACAGACATTTAATTTGTAAGACATGAGGTAAGAGAACACCAGGGGTGCCATGAAATGGCAAGTGGGCATTAAGTAAACAGGTCCCAGATCAAATAATTTACTAAAGCCTTCAAAAC
This sequence comes from Parotocinclus maculicauda, assembly GCA_034780255.1. Lineage (NCBI taxonomy): Eukaryota > Metazoa > Chordata > Actinopteri > Siluriformes > Loricariidae > Parotocinclus > Parotocinclus maculicauda. The sequence continues at coordinate 4,977 of JAUZSU010020195.1, forward strand.
AGAATATATTTAACAGTGAAAGAGACTTACCGTACATTGTCTTAACTGTCAGTTATAATTTTCCGTCATTTCCACAAGCTCAATATGTGACTGATCATTTAATTACTCAAGTTATCGTCAAAAAGGAGTCTTTGGGTTTTTTCTAAAGGAGGTTAGACAGTATGTTTAGTAATATTGATCATTTATATTTTACTTTATATGGCATGCTAGACCAACACAAACAGGTGCCAGAATGCATGTGCTCTAAATAGGTAGGTACCGGATCTTGTTTCGGCAGGATCCGGTTCAAATTATGCACTGCTGACAATCATATTGTGAAGTTGAAATTGGTGTTAAGTTTTTTGACATTTGTTTTTCATAATACTGAAATTAAGGTTAGAGTTAGTTTAGGTGTAGCATTAATAAGCTGTAGTAATCATTATGTGACTTGACAGTTCCCAAAACGTGTGTGTGTGTGTCCCAACAGTGATAGAAAAACCTTTTGCTCATCCCCTTTTTTTAACAGAAATTGTAAAACGAAAAGAGTCAAAACATTTGCTTTAGTTTACTGAGGTTCTGAGGTTAAGGTTAGGTTTAGGTGAAGCTTTCATTAGCTACAGTAAAATTATAGATAGTGAGGCATGATAGGTGTGTGTGTCCACAAAACAAACCTACAAGGCAAACTTGTTCAGCAAACTTACATTACTAAAACGTTTCCATCTCCATATCCTACTGCCTTAGCATTAATCTAATGTCAAACATTTCCGAAGTTCCATAACAAATGACCCAGGTACAGCTCATTTAATATTTTAATTCCTTTCTCACTTGCTTGCTGTCTCTTTCTCCCACACATTCCTCCCATTCTTCAGGAGTATGGAAGCAGTGTTAACCTCTATGAACCTAAGATCCAGGCTGTCGATCACTTTAGTACATTACAGTTATTGCAATAATTGGTTGAGCTGCATAGTCACTTTTATGAGTGTGCAGGTGATGTTTAAACCTCTGCACTGCTCATTCTAAAAGTATTGGTTACTGCTGCATTGACCTATTGGTTGTTACTGCAGCATTGTTGTGTGCACAAGCATGACACTGGTCTGATCTATTTGTGTGTACACTGGGTGGATTGATTATCTTGCATTCAGTACAGTCGAGCTACTCTTGATCTAAGCTGCCCTTAGATCTTTGATTTGTTCCCAATGGGGAACCTCTGTACAAGTAAGTTTAATCATTAAATGTAGGCCCATTTTTAAAGGCTAAGATAACACTTCATTTGCCAAAGTAAAGTTATTTCTGTATTTTCATTTTAAACCTAACAATAATAACATAATAACCCTACAGTAGCATATGCTCTAGGATGCACTAGAAATAACCATATATAATTATTTATCATTATATTTATTAAAATACAAAATACATGGAATTTGTATGGATTTTAAGGTGTATTTACACTCAGCCTGGTTGCCTTGCACCGCGCTGGGGCAAGATTGTCCCTTCCCACTCTCTCTATAGTTTGCACTCCCACTACACTTTAAGAAACGTGCCCGAGCATGCTTTCATTATCAGGATACTTAAAAAGACGCTCTTGCACAACACAGGATTTAGTTTGTGGCTTTTTTTTTGTTTTTCATTTTGGGTGCATTGACATACAACCTTCTTATACACCTTATAATAAATATATTGATTATCCAACACACTGATTTCCGACTTCTTGTTCTGCAAAAGAAGATTTTAGCAGAGGCAGCTGAAGCTGTTTTCCACGTTCTGGCATGATTAGCCATTACACTACATGCATGTCGTGCCCGAGTCCAGTGAACTGCTTCCTATCCCACCTCCTAAAATGTGCCCAAGCATAGTTCGGAGTACAGAACCATGTCATGATATGGAGCAATCACACAAGTCAAACAAACTGCAAATTTGATGTCAAACACACTTGTATACCCGTAGAAAAAATTTATAGACTTTCTAAGACTTTTGCACATTAGTATAGATGGATATAGCCTAATGACTCATCTTCTTTCCAGCAAGCTGGGCGTTAGCTAGCAGGCAAAATACAATGTACTCTATATATCAGCCATAACATTGAAGACACTAACAGGTGAAATGAATAACAATAACAGAGTGATGGTATTCCCTAATGGCAGTGGCCTCTTTCAGCAGGATAATGTGCCCTGCCACAGTGCAAAGATGCAAACAAGTGCAATCCATGGACGTCTTGGTGCCAGACACCCCGAAAACCTTCTGAGGCCAAGAGGAGTCTTTGCCTCAAAAGGTCACAGTCTTAGCAGACCACACAGACCTACACTATTAGTGAGGTGGCTTCAATATTAAGGCTGATTAGTGTATAATGCAATGCATTATTAATTTTGATACCTTTTATTAAATGTTTTACATATATCTAAAATGAAAGTATTTTGAATTGCATATCAAATATTTCAAATTTACAAAAAAGAGCCAAAGATAGAATTGCTAGTGTTTTTCGCATTAAGTCTGAGCATTATGAGCTATCAATCAAATGTTTTTTGAGCAATGTTTTATAGAAGGCGAGCCCACACACAAAGTGGAAAAACAGGCCTGTGAGTGATTGTGTACTTCATTATAAAGAAGAAGAGCCTCAGGAGACACATACCACACTTTTTGATGGATGACTATATCATTCACAACAGACCACTTTTTCTGCCACTGACTTCTGCTTTATATAATGTTACCTCCGATAGTGAGAAGAGAACAGAAAGGCAAAAGGAAAGTAAGGAGAGAGGGAGAAGCGCTAAGCGAAGGGTGTAAAAAATTCTCAGAGCTAAATCCTCTTCAAATGACCCATAGCTCTTCTGGAGAGACAGGGCAAAACAAAACAAAAACACAACATACAGCTGGTGAATGAAAGAGATGGAAATGATGGGTATTGAAGGGTTGGCAACTGTGTTAAGAAAGTGATGTGCAAATTTAGAGGTTTTCATACTGGTATATTTCCATCTGACCTCACCAACAAATACAGCTTCTTATAGAACATGCAATATAAATACATTACTGTGAAAAAGTCTTAAGAAACCATTAAATTAGATATACCACTATTTTTGAAATATAAAAACCATATAGTTTTGCAGTATTCAAAAAATGGAAGTGTGACCTACCCTTACACTTAAGCAGAAGCAGCATCTGGTAGTTTCATCTTGTTGCCAAGTTGACCCTTTTACAGTTGGAAGAAGCTTGATCAGGAATAGTCTTTTTGGAAGGGTAGCGACCAAGAAACCGCTTTCAAAAAAGTGTGATAGGGTAAAATGGCTAAGATATTTAGACACCAATTTACCCAACAAACATGTCTTTGGACTGTGGGAGGAAACCGGAGTACCCGGAGTAAACCCACGCAGACATGGGGAGGACATGGAGACTTCACACAGAAAGGACCCAAGTCGCTCCACCCTGGGATTGAACCCGGGACCTTCTTGTTGTAAGGCAAGCTGTGCTACCCACCGAGCCACCGTGCTGCCCGACATTGTGTTAAATGTGGTTGTTGTACCATTGCTGAAACAACAAATGCACTAAATACATATATAGAAAATTATCATCGCCTATAACCTTTTAAAAATATTAATAAAAACCGTTTGAAAATTTTGAATAGGGTTCAAGTAACAACAGTTCTGAAAGTTACGAAAGTAATTTAAAACAAAAAGATAGCATTAACCAGTTTGTAAAAATTATCAGCGCATCAATTAAATACTTCTTATAGTTTCCATTTGCTTAATTACAGCCATCAGTCTTTTTATATATGTATTTACCAGTTTTTCACAACTTAATTGGAAAAAATATTTACTGCTAAGTGGAGTGATCATCTCTTTCAGCTCACTTCAAGTCCACCCACAGATTTTTTTTAAATCAGAGCTCTGACTTGGCCACTCAAAAACATTCACATTCAAATAAGTGACTATGGTTGTTTTTTAACTTTCTTTTTTGACAGTGTGTTTAAGGTTGCTGTCATGCTCTAAGATGAACCACCGATCCATTTTCAGCTGATTATCATATTACACAGGTTTTACTCAATAATTTGTGTACTTGGCAGTATCTAGTCCACACTGAATAGTGTCCCCACTACACAAATAGTTTTAAAAAGCTCTTTTGTTCTCAACTTTTTTTTGCCACATCAAAAGCACAAAACGTATGAGACCAGTCTCAGATATGTTTTACTGATGTGCCAAGGTTATTTTGCTTCTTCTTAAATTCTCATTTAAACCACATTTTTGTCTCTGCATGGTCTTTTAAGAAACTTAAGGACTACCGACAATTTGTATTGAGTCTATCTAACAGTGGAGTGCTGAAGTTAAACACTCTTTTCCTCACGGTTCATTTGTTTATGCCATGATACACTTTAACAACCACATGCTGTGAAAATCTTTAAGGTGCCCACCCTTGTTTGTCAATCGCATTGACTGAAAACACCTGTACGTACACCTTCAAATGAATGGCTAATCCTATGGGGTTCACATACTTTTGCCATCATCAGAAGTTTGATTGATTTTCTTCAATACATAAATAAATACAAAAGTTATTTGTTTACTGGCCCACCATTAGATGTGTTGTTTTAGCAATAGTATAATGACCAAATATTAAGTATAATAAAAAAATAACCAAAATAAATACACATCGTCAATGCCTGTACCCAGAAATTTCAAACCTGGATTTGTTCATAATGCTTTTTACCTCAGATCTTTAATACAATCTTTTTAAGCATTACCATATCATATCCTTTTCACCCTGTTTCCTTCCAAAATATTTATTGGCTGCTACCCTTTGAAAAAGACCAGTTCTTAATTTTTCAAGTTTGACTTGGCATTCTGATAAAGCTGCCAGATATTACTATTGCTCCAGTGTTAGTAGAGATTAAACCAAATATTTGCCACAGTAGCATATTATAGTTTTTATTTTCAGATTTTTTTCAATATACTGCATAAAAATGTCTGTATTTTCTGGCTGAAAAAAACGTACATATGGCCATTAATACTTTGCTAAAATAATGAAATATCTAATGTAATGGTGGTCCTAGACTTTTGTGTAGCAATGTGTGTGTAGAAATAAAGAAATTCTAAAGCAGTACAAACTTTAAAGCACCATTTTGCTTAAAATACTCTCGAAGTAATAATTTAGTGCCAGAATGCTCCCATTAAAAGTCAATAATGCAGTTCCCCTTCACCCCACAGTTTGTCAAGTCCTGTGTTAGGAACTATTAGAGCATTGTCTCCATACAATGCTATGTCTCCTAATCTAAATCTAATCTCTTTATCTAAAGGTTTTTGTTCGGGCGTGTTTTTGTACACTCAGGTCACTTCCTTTCCCGGTGAGCACACATCCTGACACAAGCACCTGACACTCTCTTCCTAATACACTTTTGAGTCAGTGGCGTGGCACAAACAAGTGCAGCGATGGGAAGTGGAGCAAGAAAAAGTAGACAGATAGTGAAACAGGATATTTTTTTCTGAACACTCCAAAAGAACTGACCTGATCAGGAACCATGAAGAAGCATGTTCAGTTTCCCACCACTTTTAAGTGACAATAGGAAAGTTATAGTGTCAGCAGTAGCATCAATGCAGAGTGCAATGCCATTAGGATAATTAAATGAAATATTATAATGTTAAATGAATATATAATTCATTTATATATAATGAAGTGTTCATATTAGTTTTTTGTCTGATCAGATAACCATTTGGACAACCATGTTTTATATAAACTATTGCTGATTAAAATAAATAAAATACAAGTTCGGGGGCAAAAAACTGACAACATGGGAATAACATTGTATGCATATTGTTAAAGCTCAAAGCTGCAAAAGCACAATTAATTCTAGGATAGATTCTAAGCACTTTCTTAACACCTTTAAAATACAAACCAGTATTTTGGGGGTGACTTGGGAATCGGGGACAAAACTGCTGTCCCCATGTGAGGAACACTACATTTTTACAGAAACTGAAACTTTAATTCAAAAACCAAATAATATGTGCCTGAAGTTGCTGGGGTTAATGTTGTGGGTAGATGTAGGTGTGTCTGAAGTTTTTGAAGTGAAAATTTAAGTGTGTCTGTGAGCATATTTATATTAAGTAGTTGGGACAAAAGGTCCCTACAAGGATTAACATTGATAAGACCTGTTTCCAAATCTGTTACCAGGTTCAGGTGAACTGACATTAAAAGGGAATGTATTTAAGCTCTGAGACATGCTGTTGGAGTTTCATGAAAGAAAGGTCAAAGACTCAATAAGTCCTCCCTGCCACAGCTACACAGTCCCCACATGCCTTTGCACCGAGACCATAAGCAGTGTTGGCAAATGTGTCTCCATAAGACAGATGGAGGTTTTGGAGCGCAGATGGGGGAAATGCTCATTGATTAGGCTGCTGATGAGTGGGGGTTTGGTCTGTGTAGGACTCACGGATAAATGTCTGTGTTTGGACACGTTGGCGTATCGACCCATGAGAGATTTGGTATTAAATCAAGACTCAATTGATCCAGGCATCAGTAGACATCTGGGAATACATGATCAAGTATGAATGTCAGGGAAGGTCAGCTAAACACATTTCTCATTCTGTCTGTCTGGATGTATGGATGTATAGTGTACAAGAATAGGTTCCCAGATCTGAATACATCATTTTGTCCCACATGTGTATTATATAAAAGTAATGTGCATGTGCGTGGCTGTGGGAGACTACATTTCAACAGGCCTCACTGTTATTTCCCTCTCATTAGCTTTGGTTGTCTCGTTCTTTGCCCCAATCCCACAGTAAATAAACTCAGTGTGGTGGATCCTTGCCATACAGGGTCTGGCTCCAGCCCAGGGGAAATAGCTTTGTGAGAAGCTCACTCAAATGTCCTATTCAACACCATTACAATGAAAGCATACTCTGATAGCTAAATCCATCAAGAAGCCATGTTATTCTCTCTGTAAGCATAAACTGTCAAAGATGTGGCGAACCTCACACATCTCAAATAAACATTCCTGACATCTCCTCTGTGGGCAGCGAGATCTTCATGCCCTGGAACAACACCAGTCATGGTGGGCAAAGACACAAACAGTGCAGGACAGAAGAGGCGATGGAAAGTCAGTACAAACAAAAACAGTAAAGAAGAAATTACAATAATTTGTGAAATTAAAGTTGCAAAGTTGAGAACACTATTCAAATATGTTTATATATATATATAATGTACAATTTGTGGTAAACTATGACAACTTGCCATATATATACCGTATATATACCTACATCTACCCACAACATTAACCCCAGCAACCATTTTCCTCACTACATTTTAACTAATCACTCCCACCACGTGACTGCCTACATCATGCACTGCCAAATGCAGAAACGTACTGTAGTGCATACCTTAAACAATCACATTAAACTACAGATAGGTAAAATTATTAACATGCATGTTTATTGCATTGAATACCTCAGATAAATTATTGAATAATGTATTGAAAGTAAAAATTGAAATTGGTTATTAGGCGACCATGGTTTTTCCTCAATATATTTCCCAGCGCTCATCACTCCCAACATGTTACTCCCTATGTCACACCCTGCCCAATTCACTATCAAAGACAGTACAGTATTGTTGCTGTTTATCTCTTGCTTTTGAAAATTCAGAGTACAGTTTTTGCTGAATGTGTGTTTATGTTTATTACTGGAATTCCATTGTAAAGTTTGTATTGTAAGCTGGACCATCTTAAAATGGGAAGTACTTGTACATGGCCAAAGGTATGCACGTACAATTTCCTATTAGTGGGTTTGGCTATTTCATTCACATCCACTACTACCAGCTTCATACAATCAAACATACACCCATACAATCTCCTTAGACAAAATCTCCTGTGAATGAGTCATACTAAAAGGACTTTTAGAATGGAGCTTTTACCTGATACCACACTGTCAACCAGTCAGTAAAAAGGGTAAAACAAACCTGTCCTTGTAAAACCTTGTAAACACAATATCAAGTTGATAAATTTCTCAGGAATCTTAGCTCAATAGCTCTACACCAGCAACCAATTTTAAGACCGAACAGCTGCACACAAGTCAAAGTTCACCTTGTACAATGTCGGTTTCAGCTGGACAGGTATAAAATACAGTACAATTAAGCAGTAAAAGTGAACCAGGGTTCACAGCCTGGCTGTCTGATAGATGAATCTTGGTTTAGATGTTATTAAATGCTACAGTTGGCTACCATTGTGAAAACAGGAGTTTGTTCCGAGAGCATTATTGGTCTGGGGCTGGATCATCCAACATTGTGGAAACACTTTGAGGAAAGCCCAAACCCAGATCCATAAAATGTTATCCAAGTTGTATGTGGAAATTTGACTGTCTTGCAGAATGCCCTTACCTCAACCCTATCCAACACAGTGGCAAATCACTGCATTCATCGTACATATTATAGTGGAAGTCTCTCCCGGAAGACTGGAGACCTAAGGGACCAATGCATTATTAATGCTCATGGTTTTGGAATCGAATGTTCAGTAAGCACATATTTATGAGATTTCCAGTTTCCAGTGAGTGTATATTCTAAATACACTGGTCTGTTCTAAATGATGTCAACTACAATATAATTATTATTCTGATTTAACTTAATCTGGCCATCTGGTTGCTGATTCTCCTGGGAACCCACTGTCAAGCAGTGTAACACATTTAAAATGCCTTTTTTCCACACACAGCGGTGCTTGAAAGTCTGTAGATTTTTAATATTTCTGCATATGAGGGCTCTAAAACATCCTCAGAATGTCACATAAATCATATGAGCAGATGAAATTAAACGATTTCAACAAATGAGACATAAATATTATATGTGCTCATTTATTTAGAGAGGGAAATGAACCAATATTGCATACGTGAGTGGCAAAACTATACAAACCTCTATTATTAGCACTAAGAAGATGAGTTAGGTGTTTATAATCACTGTTACTGCAGTCTTTATATAAAGAACAGTTATCTATCAAGTGTTCTGCATATTTGTGGAAGAGAATCGTTTTATGAACAAAATAGCTTTTGGAGTACCTGTGGAAATGGAGTGAAGCTGTAAACATTTTTTTAATTAAGAGTTTGGCTCCAACGTATCCACAGGCAGGCAGTATGTATACAAATAGAGGAATTTCATGACTGTTGTTACTCAGTCATCCAACAAAGATCACTCCAAAAGCAAGGTGTGAAATAGTCTGAAAGGGCACAGTGGAACCCAGGGTAATTTCTAAACACCTCTCACACTGTCTAATTTTAATGTTTACGAGTCCACTATCGGAGAACCAAAAATGCTGCTTTCTAGCATAAGAACCTTATTTGTAAAAACATGGTGATTACAAAGTACTTAATCCAGTGGTGCTTAAACTTTTTTGCAGTGCCCCCTTTGTAAGTTAGCATGTTTTCGAGCATCACACATTGTAATTAATCAAAAATGCAAAACTACATATTGAACAAAACAAAGTGACAAATCATCTTTGCAGTGGACTTGCTCAATTAACATGCATTATTTAATACTTACATTTACTTTACTTAAATATTTTCCTGTGTAACAGGATTCATTTGCCTTGTTGCTCAGTGCAGTCCTAGCTTGGTCCTCCCACTTGCCTTAATACTGCCACTAAACCACTGCCTTAATCCAATAAAAAATAAAAAATAAAAAAGTTCATGTGAATAAACTCACCAGAATCCCAAAGTTGATTCTATTCTATACAGAGGATTGAGCTAATTCCTCTAATTCTACATGCAGTTACGGAAACATTTAGTTCCAGTTAATATCCAGGGATTACGCTAGATACTGAAAGTATGGTATCTATTTAATATTGGATCATTTTCTTTAATAAATAAGTGACCAAGTATTATACAGTATTTTTGTCTAATTTGTTTAATCAGGTTCCCTTTATCTACTTGTAGGACTTGTGTGACAATCTGATGATAGCTTAAGTATTTTACAGTCTATTCACAGAAATATAGTAAATTCTCAAGGGTTCATAAATTTTCAAGCACCACTGTAGAATCAAGTTGGCTTTCCAATGGAATAGCTCACTTTCTCTTCAACAGGGATTCAAAAGGTTGTGTTTCTCCATTGTGAAAGTGGGTCATGGGTAATAGAATAACATCCTCAGAACTGTAAATGATGTAAGTGTTAAAGTGAAACCTTTCACAGTTAACCAACGCTTAATGTGTCAGGAGTCGATAGACATCACTGGTGATATAATTTCACGCACAGCCATGTTGAACTGATCCTGAGTCGATACATTTGGTGCATTTGACATGTTCTTTAAGAAAAACTTGGCATTTTTTAAAATATTTTGACAGTTGTTAAAAATCAGCTGACTACTGCCCCCAGGGGGTACAATGAAAATATCAACCCAATTGAATTAGCACAACAGTTTTCGAGTCAGGTGATGAAAACCCGCAATGGGAGTGAGTTGTATTCTTTTCCCCTGTGTGCCTGGCCTTTGGTTGAGTTCATGTTGTATTTAAGCCATATTAATGTCCAGAGGCCTGACCTCCTGCACCTGTGTGTGAAAGGACTGGATAGTGTTGCTATTGTACCTTACGCTCTCCCACCCTCACCCTCACACCTGCAGAGAGACTGAGGAAAGTGAGGGTGTCTCTCCAGCTGAGTGGCAATAAATTAAAATGAGGTGCAGTTTCTGGAGCTCTAATTAGCAAAAAATTGGCCCTGTCTGTTTTCAGTCAGTCTACTGGCTACTGACACGGCAGTGAGTGATGTGGCTCACAACTGCAAGAGTGTGATACGTAAAACCTGGTAAAGTGGAACCAAAGAGATGGAATTAAAATTAACACGTAAATAGCTGCATAAACCCTACTGAAATAAAATGCAGCTAACTGTATGTTGTGAATATACTAGCAAATGTATGCCCATATTTAAAATTACAACTATACTGAATACTAACTAAAACTATACATTAATATTATGCTTCTGTCAAATGCTTTCAAGTGAACTTTGATCAAACTGTAGTATAGTAATACTGGTTATAAATACATTACTATGGAGTACACTTATCTTTTAAATGTAGTTTAATTACAATAATTATGCATCTTAAATACTATATTTTTAATTATGACTATGTATAATTAATACAGTAAACTTGATCCGCATTTAATCAAAATTCTGTTTTAGCATTTCACAGAAATGTTTTACTCAAGTGTAATTTTTTTATAACTGAATTGTATTACTACAATTTTAAAATATATTTAAAAAGTATTAATACTAAATTTATTTAATGTTAAATATATAAATTTTTTTTACAATTACAATGGTAAAAATTGGTAAGAATACAATTTACAGGTATTTTTTAAATACTGTGCTATGTAATTTAATTTGGCTATTAATTTACCTTTCAGTATAATATTAAAAGTAGTAAACAGTAATAATCAACAATAATAGTAAATAACAATTCAATGGTCACAACAAACACTACAGATTACACACACATACGTTATACCAGTCTAACGTAGTACAAATATGAGTATTTGAGTTTAAGTATGGGTCTCATGTTTGAATATATATGGCCAGTGAAAATAAATAACATTTTTGTTGAAATACTTCCGACATTGTTCTTTGGGCTGTGTATGCATTTGGTGCACCATTTCATAGCCTTTTGCTGCATATGCAGCTTTCTATTAAGTCTGCCTGAATTGGAACAAACAGACATCAATACCATCGATGGGTTTCAGCAGACCTTGAAACATAGAAAAGGTCAATGCCAACATGTCCGCTCATGAACAGAACACATCGATAGTCACAAACAGATCTATGTTGCTATTTCTTCATTATTATTTATGTTAATCATGAGGAAATTATCCACAGTTATAGAAATCCACTATATAACTATAATTAGTCTTTAAGATTTGTATGCTATTTACTATTTACTTACTCATATTAGATGCATATCATATGGTTTGCTGTGCTCAGTGTTCCACACTGTATATGTACTTGAGTTTGTAGACGAATCAAATGTAGCTTTGTTTGCATATTCTAATTGCAGGAGCCCATTTGAGTTATTCCAGTGGGGCAACCCCTGCCTTGTTTATGTGTATTCAAAACCCCTCTTAGTTTCTAAGATAATATTACATCTTAATATGATAATATATTAGTGCAGCAGACCCAAATGTCTCAGTGAAATGACACATCGAATCTGCTTACACCTCAATGGCTATGAATTCCAGTTTATTTTTACTTATTTTATGTATTTATATTTCATTCAGGGGCATCACGGTGGTTCGGTGGGTAGCACCGCTGCCTCACAGCAAGAAGGTCCCAGGTTCAATCCCAGGATGGAACGACCTGGGTCCTTTCTGTATGGAGTTGACAAGTCCTCCATGACCATGAAAGATAATGGATGGATGGATATATTTTATTCATTCATTTATGCATTATCTCCCCCTTAATCCACATGGGGTCACGTGCCAGCCGGTGCCCACCCAGCAACTCTGGGCAGGAACAACCCTAGATGGGGCGCCAATCCATCGTAGGGCACACACACACAGTCATGCACTCAGTCACACACTAAGGGCCACATTAGATACACCAATTATGCTAACACGCATGTCTTTGGACTGTGGAAGGAAACTACAGTACCCGGAGTAAACCCATGCAGACACAGGGAGGACCTTCTTGCTGTGAGACAGCGGTGCTACCCACCGAGCCACTGTGCTGACCTATTTATATTTTACTTATGCCATATATTTATTGATTGTTATTAGTGTTTTATTGCAGTCATTTGCTTTATTTATGCTTTTAATCATTAACATACAAATATAGGCATAAAAACAATAATTTGGGGATCAGGAATAGATTAATCCTATTTACATGGCTTTTCATGGGAAAATGTGATTCTAACTATGTGATTTAAAAAAAACTGTATGGTAAAAATAATCTTCATCTAGTCTCAGTCCTGACATGGCCACTCCCGGTCTTGGTCTGGATTTGGACAGCACTGCTTAAGGTCTTGGTCTTGATTTGGACCCAGTGTGTCTCAGTTTTCTACTTTTCTACAACACTATCATACAATAATGTTGTTTAGTTTATCACCCCAGTATGTTAAATCACCAAAATTGTGATTGACTGGATTAAAAATTATCACATATAAATATCACATCATGTTATCAATCATAGCGAAATAATAAAATATCATACTTATGTTTGTTCAATGGCAAGCAAAACTATAATGTGAGCAAGGAAATCCAATCTTGCATATGAATTTAACTTTAAATACTTTTCAGTTATGGGAATTTTTCCTGTCTAAAATTCTCTCACATGTCATACATTTTTTATTAGTCATAAACATAGCTCGCAAAAGTAGCATCAGTCAATAGTTAGTAACACCCACTTTGGCAGGTATTTCTGGTTGAGGCCTCCTATATAAAACTGGGTCTTTTTTGCATGTTTGTGTGATGTCCTGTTAGAATGGCCTGTTTTATATCATATGACAGCCTTTCAATAAAAATGAAGTCAGGACTTGGCTGTTCTAAAATATGAAATGTGAGCCTCTGTTATTGATTTATTCCTGTGTGCTGGAACACTGACATGGTGCAAGTCCAAACTAACGTCTTACAGACAGAGCCCTGATAGAATGCAGTATCAATTCCTAGTACAAGTTGGAATTGATTATTCTCACAATGACTGTACACTGCCCAGACCCCCAAGACAGCATTACAAAGATCCAAACAAATATTGGTGTTGGTGTTTCATGTTTTGATTTCTTCAAACACTTAAACAGAAAGTAAAACGCTTGTTTTTATTGGCGACTGAACACCTGTCAATCTGCTACATTATGTGGCCAAAAGCATGGAGACAGCACATTACATTTGTTATTCATGGTGGTCAGGTACATAAAAGTTTCATAATAGGAAGCATAGAGCCATGGAATCTTCATAAACAAAGAGCAAGACTAGAATGGGTTGTAGAGAATATCTCACTGACTCTCAGTATGACACTTTTATAGGTTCCCATCTCTCCTCTAAAACAATCTAATAGTTTGCCAACAATCCTTCATAACCTCATATACTTTTGAAATGTATTGGAATACCAATCTTGAGTCTGGGCTTATTGTCCAACTACACTGCCTGACCTCATAGACAAAATCTAGTGGAATGCCTTCTTAGCAGGGTAAGGTGGTGTAACAGCAATGGGTGGGTAGGGGAAGGTAAAACTACATTCAGTCTATTTGGCGAGAGGCGAGTATGGCGACTTAACGAGGTTACAAATAATAGATAAAGTGACATTCCTACTTGATGCTGACATAATGTAGTGTTTTACTGAGAAGCCTATGTGATCGTATAATCACATTTACAATGTACATAAACATGTACAGTTTCTATTCATGTTTGCAACTTTAAATCATTTAATTAATTTATTTATTAATTTCATCATTTATTATTGTTTCTGTGATACAAAGTCCAGTTTGCGATGAATAATAGCATTATTTTGTTATATGTGTAGACACTTTGGTAAACATATTTGAATGTTATTGGAGGAAAGGCAATTGCCTGTGATACAATATTGTGTATGCCCCCTTCATTCCATCATGGCATTAACCCATCAAAGCATCGACCCCACAATACCTCTGAAAGTCTCCTGTGGTATCTAGCAAGGTCCCCAGTTTACATTGATTGTCTTTGAGATGTTTGAAGTCCACCTGTAATAAATTCAGTTAATTTGGAAATACACATGCAGCTGTCTATATATCTCACTGATAACAATGCATATCAGAGGAAAAAAACTAACCATGTTGAAGGACTGCTTGTGGAGCTCAGATATAGGATTCTGTGGAGGTACAAATCTAAAGAAGACTACAGAAAATAATGTTACACTGAAAGATCCCAAGAGCACAGTGGGCTTCATTATTCCCAAATGGAGGAAGTTTCTGGATCTGGCTTCCTCACTTAACAAAGTAATCAGAGGAGAAGGGCTTTGTTAAGAGAGGTGACCAAGAACCCAATGGTCCCAGCACGTCTGGGCATTGTGGCACAGACAGAAGCCTGTCCTCAGTAAAATACACACAAAAGCTTGCCTGGGGTTTTAGGCACCTTTTTGCAAAGTCCAGGCAGGCTTTCATGTTATTTTACTTTTTTTCACATTATCATTATTGGGTAATACATCCAGAATTAATTAGTATACATTATCTCTGAATTTGATAACTGCATTACGTTTCAACTATTTGGGACAGATTAATGTTTACCACCTCAGTTTTTCTCATTCAGTTCAGTTGCTTATCAGTTTGTTGTTTCCTTTGTCATATTTACACTTCATAATATGCCCTCTATTTTCAGTGAAAGTAAGGTCTGGACTGCAGACAGGCTGTTTTAGCTCTCTTTTGTCTCTCTTATTTACTGTACATGCTTTTCATTTTATTTCAGATAAATATCTGTTTGTGAAGTCGGGAAGCTTCCATGGTGTATCTGATCTGCTCTTGAGGCAAACAAACTTAAAACAGCAGAGGACTGGGTTCTTATTTTTAGAAAGCTTGGTATTATTTAATGTTATCTACAGATCAGTGCATCTTCCCTACATTAATCAATGATAATAATGAATAACACATTGAAGATGCGTGTCATGGAGCAATTTAAATAGACATGTTTGAAAAATAGGGGTTTCTTTGGGACACAGTAGGACTAGGCGTGGTTGGGCCTGTTAACTCCATCAGCAGACTGACTGATGGCTTTCAGTGATTGATAGAGGACACCAATCAGGACGGTCTGTCAGCACCTTATTGTCTTCTCTCCCCCACACACACTGATAAGAACCAGCTCTCTCACACAGAGCCTCTATCTGTCTCCCTGTCTTTGCTGACTGTTTGTCCATGTCACCTTTCTTACTGAAAGATCTTACTTACAGCCCAAAATACATCTCTAAAAAGTAACTGTGTTGTCTTATGCCTCGTTTGTGTTTTTGTCTTTTAGAACTGCTTTTTGTTTTGTCGTGCTCCCTGTCCCTCCCTGTCACTCTCTCATGTATATAAGAAGCACCTTCTCTAAAAGGGAGATCTTTCAGCCTTCTGTGTCTCTGCCATTGGCCTGGCATGTTGTGATAAGCCTCAGGCACAGCAAACATGACATTTTGACCCTCACTATTTTGCCCTGTGCCCATTAAGGGAAATTGGGGTGAACCACTGACCCTTGTTCAAATGGAACTGAAGAACTTTGCAGTGAGGACAGTTTCAGCAAGGCTGCCCATCCAAAAAAGTCATTTCTCATTCATGCAGCACACACAAGCCAGCTAATTACACTGAAACAGGAGATGGTGGGCTTGGAAAATACAGGAATGGATAAATTATGTGAACATATGTTTGCATTCAAAACCCAATATTCTCCAAATTGCACATAAATTGCTAAATAATGCCAAGTTTATCATTTAAAAATCATATTTGAGCATGTCAGCTAAATACCAATCGATTATTATGTGTCTTTGTTCTCTTTTCTTATCCCATGTGAGACCCAGGAGACTCCAATATAATGTAATTGTATGTTACAAATCATGTAAAATAGTCATCCTAATCACAGTTTGTGCAAATTGCTGTCTCAAACAATTGGGCGAGCTGTTCAGGAACTGTTCCCAGGCATAAAGTGCTAGCCTATGATAGTTTTTCATTTCAAAGAGCAGCTTTAAATTGCACCAGATGTTTCATTTACAGTAGCTATATGCCACCCATGTGCGCTGAAAATACACATTCTGTTTATGTTTGAACGTCTGTAAGGATCCACCTTAATTATGACATTTCTTTACATAGTAGTGAACAGTTATTCATTCATTCATTCGTTCTGCTGAATCCTACTCAGCTGTACAGGAAAGCCGGTGCCCAGACGGCACCACAGGGTGCAAGGCAGGAACAATCCTAGACAGAACAACAATCCATCGTAGGGCACATACACTTATACACACACTAGGGGAACAGCACACACTAGGAAACAATTAACCTGACACTCATGGGAGTAAACTGTAGTATGTGTAATAAATCTATGCATACATGGGGCAGACATAATAATTCCAGAGACGCAGAGTCTGAAGTAGGGATCGAACCAGGGATCTCAAGACGATAATGCTAACCACTTTATTATTACCTTTGTTAATGAACCACATATGCAGAATTTGATTATTTACTTTCTTCCAATATGTTCTTAAAAACGTATTAGGTAAGTTACTGGGCAGCGCAGTGGCAAAAGTGGTTAGCACTGCCACCTCACTAAGCTCTGAGTTAACCTAAGCTCTAGTTAACCCCATTCAGCCTGGGCTGTCAGTGTGGAGTTTGCATATACTTCCCATGTCAACATGAGCTTTCAGCAGGTACTTCGGTCTCCTTCCAAAGTCATGAGTTAAATCAAATGGTCTCTCTAACATGTGTGTGTGTGTATGCGTGTGCGTGTGTGTGTGTGTGTGTGAAAGCGTGTGTGTGTGAAAATTATATATATATATATATATATATAAATAATTCAGATAGCCAGCCATGACTGTGTGATGACCAACCTGGGACTTGAGG